>OY992883.1:42055866-42166591 GCA_963921405.1 Cepaea hortensis
CATTGAGAGGGTAGGTCAACCCATTGAGAGGTAGGGTCAACCCTTGAGAGGTAGCGTCAACCATTGAGAGGTAGCGTCAACACATTGAGAGGTTAGGGTCAACCCATTGAGAGGTAGGGTCAACACATTGAGAGGTAGGGTCAACACATTGAGAGGTAGGGTCAACACATTGAGAGGTAGGGTCAACACATTGAGAGGTAGGGTCAACACATTGAGAGGTAGGGTCAACACATTGAGAGGTAGGTCAACACATTGAGAGGTAGGGTCAACACATTAAGGTAGGGTCAACACATTGAGAGGTAGGGTCAACACATTGAGAGGGTAGGGTCAACCCATTGAGAGGAGGGGTCACACATTGAGAGGTAGGTCAACACATTGAGAGGTAGGGTCAACCCATTGAGAGGTAGGGTCAACCCATTGAGAGGTAGGGTCAACCCATTGAGAGGTAGGGTCAACCCATTGAGAGGTAGGGTCAACCCATTGAGAGGTAGGGTCAACCCATTGAGAGGTAGGGTCAACCCATTGAGAGGTAGGGTCAACCCATTGAGAGGTAGGGTCAACCCATTGAGAGGTAGGGTCAACCCATTGAGAGGTAGGGTCAACACATTGAGAGGTAGGGTCAACACATTGAGAGGTAGGGTCAACCACATTGAGAGGTAGGGTCAACCCATTGAGAGGTAGGGTCAACACATTGAGAGGTAGGGTCAACCCATTGAGAGGTAGGTCAACCCATTGAGAGGTAGGGTCAACCCATTGAGAGGTAGGGTCAACCCATTGAGAGGTAGGGTCAACCCATTGAGAGGTAGGGTCAACCCATTGAGAGGTAGTCAACCCATTGAGAAGGTAGGTCAACCCATTGAGAGGTAGGGTCAACCCATTGAGAGGTAGGGTCAACCCAGTGAGAGGTAGGGTCAACCCATTGAAGAGGTAGGGTCACCCATTGAGAGGTATGGTCAACCCATTGAGAGGTAGGGCCAACCCATTGAGAGGTAGGGTCAACCCATTGAGAGGTAGGGTCAACCCATTGAGAGGTAGGGTCAACCCATTGAGAGGTAGGGTCCAACCCATTGAGAGGTAGGGTCAACCCATTGAGAGGTAGGGTCAACCCATTGAGAGGTAGGGTCAACCCATTGAGAGGTAGGGTCAACCCATTGAGAGGTAGGGTCAACCCATTGAGAGGTAGGGTCAACCCATTGAGAGTAGGGTCAACCCATTGAGAGGTAGGGTAGACCCATTGAGAGGTAGGTCAACCCATTGAGAGGTAGGGTCGACCCATTGAGAGGTAGGGTCAACCCATTGAGAGGTAGGGTCAACCCATTGAGAGGTAGGTCAACCAATGAGAGGTGGGTCAACCCATTGAGAGGTAGGGTCAACCCATTGAGAGGTAGGGTCAACCCATTGAGAGGTAGGGTCAACCATTGAGAGGTAGGGTCAACCCATTGAGAGGTAGGGTCAACCCATTGAGAGGTAGGGTCAACCATTGAGAGGTAGGTCAACCCAATGAGAGGTAGGGTCAACCCATTGAGAGGTAGGGTCAACCCATTGAGAGGTAGGGTCAACCATTGAGAGATTGGGTCAACCATTGAGAGGTAGGGTCAACCCATTGAGAGGTAGGGTCAACCCCATTGAGAGGTAGGGTCACCCATTGAGAGGTAGGGTCAACCATTGAGAGGTAGGGTCAACCCATTGAGAGGTAGGGTCAACCCATTGAGAGGTAGGGTCAACCATTGAGAGGTAGGGTCAACACATTGAGAGGTAGGGTCAACACATTGAGAGGTAGGGTCAACACATTGAGAGGTAGGGTCAACACATTGAGAGGTAGGGTCAACACATTGAGAGGTAGGGTCAACACATTGAGAGGTAGGGTCAACACATTGAGAGGTAGGGTCAACCCATTGAGAGGTAGGGTCAACCCATTGAGAGGTAGGGTCAACCCATTGAGAGGTAGGGTCAACCCATTGAGAGGTAGGGTCAACCCATTGAGAGGTAGGGTCAACCCATTGAGAGGTAGGGTCAACCCATTGAGAGGTAGGGTCAACCCATTGAGAGGTAGGGTCAACCCATTGAGAGGTAGGGTCAACCCATTGAGAGGTAGGGTCAACCCATTGAGAGGTAGGGTCAACACATTGAGAGGTAGGGTCAACACATTGAGAGGTAGGGTCAACACATTGAGAGGTAGGGTCAACACATTGAGAGGTAGGGTCAACACATTGAGAGGTAGGGTCAACACATTGAGAGGTAGGGTCAACACATTGAGAGGTAGGGTCAACACATTGAGAGGTAGGGTCAACACATTGAGAGGTAGGGTCAACACATTGAGAGGTAGGGTCAACACATTGAGAGGTAGGGTCAACACATTGAGAGGTAGGGTCAACACATTGAGAGGTAGGGTCAACACATTGAGAGGTAGGGTCAACACATTGAGAGGTAGGGTCAACACATTGAGAGGTAGGGTCAACACATTGAGAGGTAGGGTCAACACATTGAGAGGTAGGGGTCAACACATTGAGAGGTAGGGTCAACACATTGAGAGGTAGGGTCAACACATTGAGAGGTAGGGTCAACACATTGAGAGGTAGGGTCAACACATTGAGAGGTAGGGTCAACACATTGAGAGGTAGGGTCAACACATTGAGAGGTAGGGTCAACACATTGAGAGGTAGGGTCAACACATTGAGAGGTAGGGTCAACACATTGAGAGGTAGGGTCAACACATTGAGAGGTAGGGTCAACACATTGAGAGGTAGGGTCAACACATTGAGAGGTAGGGTCAACCCATTGAGAGGTAGGGTCAACACATTGAGAGGTAGGGTCAACCCATTGAGAGGTAGGGTCAACCCATTGAGAGGTAGGGTCAACCCATGGAGAGGTAGGGTCAACCATTGAGAGGTAGGGTCAACCCATTGAGAGGTAGGGTCAACCCATTGAGGGGTAGGGTCAACCCATTGAGAGGTAGGGTCAACCCATTGAGAGGTAGGGTCAACCCATTGAGAGGTAGGGTCAACCCATTGAGAGGTAGGGTCAACCCATTGAGAGATTGTAGGGGTCAACCCATTGAGAGGTAGGGTCAACCCATTGAGAGGTAGGGTCAACCCATTGAGAGGTAGGGTCAACCCATTGAGAGGTAGGGTCAACCCATTGAGAGGTAGGGTCAACCCATTGAGAGGTAGGGTCAACCCATTGAGAGGTAGGGTCAACCCATTGAGAGGTAGGGTCAACCCATTGAGAGGTAGGGTCAACCCATTGAGAGGTAGGGTCAACCCATTGAGAGGTAGGGTCAACCCATTGAGAGGTAGGGTCAACCCATTGAGAGGTAGGGTCAACCCATTGAGAGGGTAGGGTCAACCCATTGAGAGGTAGGGTCAACCCATTGAGAGGTAGGGTCAACCCATTGAGAGGTAGGGTCAACCCATTGAGAGGTAGGGTCAACCCATTGAGAGGTAGGGTCAACCCATTGAGAGGTAGGGTCAACCCATTGAGAGGTAGGGTCAACCCATTGAGAGGTAGGGTCAACCCATTGAGAGGTAGGGTCAACCCATTGAGAGGTAGGGTCAACCCATTGAGAGGTAGGGTCAACCCATTGAGAGGTAGGGTCAACCCATTGAGAGGTAGGGTCAACCCATTGAGAGGTAGGGTCAACCCATTGAGAGGTAGGGTCAACCCATTGAGAGGTAGGGTCAACCCATTGAGAGGTAGGGTCAACCCATTGAGAGGTAGGGTCAACCCATTGAGAGGTAGGGTCAACCCATTGAGAGGTAGGGTCAACCCATTGAGAGGTAGGGTCAACACATTGAGAGGTAGGGTCAACACATTGAGAGGTAGGGTCAACACATTGAGAGGTAGGGTCAACACATTGAGAGGTAGGGTCAACACATTGAGAGGTAGGGTCAACACATTGAGAGGTAGGGTCAACACATTGAGAGGTAGGGTCAACACATTGAGAGGTAGGGTCAACACATTGAGAGGTAGGGTCAACACATTGAGAGGTAGGGTCAACACATTGAGAGGTAGGGTCAACACATTGAGAGGTAGGGTCAACACATTGAGAGGTAGGGTCAACACATTGGAGGGTAGGGTCAACACATTGAGAGGTAGGGTCAACACATTGAGAGGTAGGGTCAACACATTGAGAGGTAGGGTCAACCCATTGAGAGGTAGGGTCAACCCATTGAGAGGTAGGGTCAACCCATTGAGAGGTAGGGTCAACCATTGAGAGGTAGGGTCAACCCATTGAGAGGTAGGGTCAACCCATGAGAGGTAGGGTCAACCATTGAGAGTTAGGGTCAACCCATTGAGAGGTAGGGTCAACCCATTGAGAGGTAGGGTCAACCCATTGAGAGTTAGGGTCAACCCATTGAGAGGTAGGGTCAACCCATTGAGAGTAGGGTCAACCCATTGAGAGTTAGGGTCAACCCATTGAGAGGTAGGGTCAACCCATTGAGAGGTAGGGTCAACCCATTGAGAGGTAGGGTCAACCCATTGAGAGGTAGGGTCAACCCATTGAGAGGTAGGGTCAACCCATTGAGAGGTAGGGTCAACCCATTGAGAGGTAGGGTCAACCCATTGAGAGGTAGGGTCAACCCATTGAGAGGTAGGGTCAACCCATTGAGAGGTAGGGTCAACCCATTGAGAGGTAGGGTCAACCCATTGAGAGGTAGGGTCAACCCATTGAGAGGTAGGGTCAACCCATTGAGAGGTAGGGTCAACCCATTGAGAGGTAGGGTCAACCCATTGAGAGGTAGGGTCAACCCATTGAGAGGTAGGGTCAACCCATTGAGAGGTAGGGTCAACCCATTGAGAGGTAGGGTCAACCCCATTGAGAGGTAGGTCAACCCATTGAGAGGTAGGGTCAACCCATTGAGAGGTAGGGTCAACCCATTGAGAGGTAGGGTCAACCCATTGAGAGGTAGGGTCACCCATTGAGAGGTAGGGTCAACCCATTGAGAGGTAGGGTCAACCCATTGAGAGGTAGGGTCAACCCATTGAGAGGTAGGGTCAACCCATTGAGAGGTAGGGTCAACCCATGAGAGGTAGGGTCAACCCCATTGAGAGGTAGGGTCAACCCATTGAGAGGTAGGGTCAACCCATTGAGAGGTAGGGTCAACCCATTGAGAGGTAGGGTCAACCCATTGAGAGGTAGGGTCAACCCATTGAGAGGTAGGGTCAACCCATTGAGAGGTAGGGTCAACACATTGAGAGGTAGGGTCAACACAATTGAGAGGTAGGGTCAACCACATTGAGAGGTAGGGTCAACACATTGAGAGGTAGGGTCAACCCATTGAGAGGTAGGGTCAACACATTGAGAGGTAGGGTCAACACATTGAGAGGTAGGGTCAACACATTGAGAGGTAGGGTCAACACATTGAGAGGTAGGGTCAACCATTGAGAGGTAGGGTCAACACATTGAGAGGTAGGGTCAACACATTGAGAGGTAGGGTCAACACATTGAGAGGTAGGGTCAACACATTGAGAGGTAGGGTCAACACATTGAGATGGTAGGGTCAACACATTGAGAGGTAGGGTCAACACATTGAGAGGTAGGGTCAACACATTGAGAGGTAGGGTCAACACATTGAGAGGTAGGGTCAAACAAGAGGTAGGGTCAACACATTGAGAGGTAGGGTCAACACATTGAGAGGTAGGGTCAACACACCGGAATTGTATGTCTGTGTGCGGGGTGTGTGCTATGTGTCTCTTTGTGTGTATCACAGACTGAGAGAGAGAGAGAGAGAGAGAGAGAGAGAGAGAGATACATACCTACCTACCTACCAACCTATCTATCCACGCAAACACACACACTAACACGTACACACATATATTCACACATACGTACAAACATTCATACATTTTGCGTATAATTTGCAGGACTTTGCAAACAACATCCAGCACCCGTTAGCTGTGTGTGATTGACTAGACAATTTTACGTTCAGTAGTATGACGTGGCCAGTCTCTGTGGCCTAAAGGCTTGCGAACGCGATTCTTGGGCCGCTTACCACGCGTTCAAAACACAGCAGCGACTGATTTGGCAGCAGACCGTGTCATGCTGGTGTTTTAACGCGTTGGTATGGAAGCCGGTCGTTCAGAAAGCAATGGCAAACTGCTGAACGTAAACCTTGCCAAGACATCAACAACAGCAGTAAAATGCTGGTGTTGACAGCGATGTCCTGTAAATAGGATATGAAAAAAGAAAAAGAAAAAGTATGACGTGGCTTTCTCAACCAGAAGTTAACAATGAAGTCAAACTGTCCACACCCCGGGAAGGTTAACCCGGTCAACAAATGCCCGCAGAACTCGGATGTGTCGGCCTAACGGTGCAAGAACGCAGCTCTGCTGTAAACAGGCTCAACGCAATCACGTCCGAAAAAAAAAGTCCGGATGAACGCAGAAGAAGAAGAAGAAACTGACCACAGTATGAAACGATCCCACAATGCAGCCGTTCGAAGGGAAAGTCGAAGCACGTTAAACTTCGCAGTCACGCTTATATCCAACATATATATATATATATATATATATATATGTGTGTGTGTGTGTGTGTGTGTGTGTGTGTGTGTGCGTGTGTGTGTGCGCGTGTGTGTGTGTGTTTGACTGTGTGTGTGTGTGTGCGTATGCGTGTGCGAGTAAACAGAACATAAGACGGAACGTTATTCCCACAACCTCCAGAAATAAACAACACGGCCCAGCAGTAACAACGGAGAACAGCGTGAAGATATCCGGGAGACCCAGACATGATACACCAGCTCGGGCTAGTGGTATGAACAACACATGTCACGGCAGTTTTGTGCTGTCCTACGTCTGCGCTTGCCCGTCGCATCGTCCCTCCAACAACAACAACACAGCTAAAACGATGATAAATGTTCTACCTGTCACACATGACCCATTGGACTTATGTTTGCGAAAAACGTTAGCTTTCCTGATTACCAGTGTCCTCCGCACAGGGCGAACCCACTCCGAATTCTGGGCTACTTGTATTAATTTACGTTCTCAAGTCAATGACGAGAAGTCAATTTGTAAGCTCAACTGACCGGTGTGTGTGTGTGTGTGTGTGTGTGTGTATGCGCGCGCGCGTGCGTGCGTGTGTTTGTGTGGCTTGAATCCGCAGTCCGCCATCAACGCACCAGAAGTTTAAAATAGAATGCTTTATTATTTCGGCCTTAGGAAGATAGATGATACTTACTACACATGAAGTCTAGCACATTTATAAATTATATCCACGTATCGTCACCGATCAAGACTATATTTTGTCCTCTACGTGCCCATCAACAGGGGTGTGAGTGTTACGCCTTCACATATTCTAGGCTGTAACATATGGGGGTGGTGTCACCAGTTCCCCACTTTCCTTTCCTTACACACAATTGCTACAACTTTCTGAAAATTGCCTGATATCCATTTTGATGAGGTTACGACGACCTAAGAGTCAGTTAGTCTGTCAGTCATTCCGTAAGTAATTAAGTAAGTAAGTAAGTAAGTACATACGTACGTATGTAAGTAAATAGGTAAGTATATAAGTAAGTAAGTAAGTAAAGTAAGTAAATAAGTAGGTAAGTATGTAAGTAAATAAGTAAGTAAGTACGTAAGTAAGTAAGTAAGTAAGTAAGTAAGTAAGTAAGTAAGTAGGTGGGTAAGTAAGTAAGTAAGTAAGTAAGTAGGTGGGTAAGTAAGTAAGTAAGTAAGTAAGTAAGTAAGTAAGTAAGTAAGTAGGTGGGTAAGTAAGTAAGTAAGTAAGTAAGTAAATAAGTACATACGTACGTATGTAAGTAAATAGGTAAGTATATAAGTAAGTAAGTAAGTAAAGTAAGTAAATAAGTAAGTATGTAAGTAAATAAGTAGGTAAGTAAGTAGGTAGGTAGGTAGGTAGGTAGGTAAGTATGTAAGTAAGTAAGTAGGTGGGTAAGTAAGTAAGCAAATAAGTAAGTAAGTAAGCAAATAAGTAAGTAAGTAAGCAAATAAGTAAGTAAGTAAGCAAATAAGTAAGTAAGTAAGCAAATAAGTAAGTAAGTAAGCAAATAAGTAAGTAAGTAAGCAAATAAGTAAGTAAGTAAGCAAATAAGTAAGTAAGTAAGCAAATAAGTAAGTAAGTACGTATGTAAATAAATAAGTAAGTAAATAATGAAGTAAGTAAGTAAGTAAGTAAGTAAGTAAGTAAGTAAGTAAGCAAATAAGTAAGTAAGTAAGCAAATAAGTAAGTAAGTACGTATGTAAATAAATAAGTAAGTAAATAATGAAGTAAGTAAGTAAGCAAGTAAGTAAGCATTTAAGTAAGTCAAGTAATTAAGTAAGTAAGTATTTAAGTAAGTAAGTCAAGTAAGTATTTAAGTAAGTAAGTAAGTCAAGTAAGTAAGTAAGTAAGTAAATAAGTCAATCAGTCAGTCGGTCGGTCAGTCAGTCAGTCAGCAAGCAAACATGTAAGTTGAGTTGAGTTCAGTCAAGAACCGTCAACACTGCACTCAGGACATATCCACAAGCGCTCAGTCAGCATCTTCAACACACAGCGCAGAGTTCTAATGGTGCACTGGTCTTGCGGGAGTTTGAGGAGACGAGCTAGCGGATCAGTTGGATTAAAGAGCGGTTGAAAACTCACAATGGTCATTCATTCATCCATCCATTCATTCATTAGTATGTCCTTTGCATAATCTAGCTCCCATTCGAAAGCTTCTTGGTCATATGCAAGATATCCCGCGTCCGATACACCCATCTGGAGATAATCTGCCACATCCCGCACCTATTTTATCTTTGGCCTTCTTCTTCCTCCCTATCCAAGCGTGTACCCCTCCATTATTTTCTCTCCAAACTTTCATGCGTTTCAAATGACCAAAATATTTCAATTTTCTTTGTTTTATCGTCTTTAGTAGCCAACCGTCTTCGATACTCAGATCTTGTTGTATGGATGCATTTGTTCTGTTCTGTACCCAATATATTCTTATAATCCGTCTATGACATTTATATTCAAGGGCATGTATGCGCTGTTCAGCTTGTTTAATATGTATCCATGTCTCACAGGCGTATGTTGCAATTAAAAATGTATGTTGCAAAAACATAATAGGGGCTGAGTAGTCTAGAGGTATAGTGTCCGCCTCGAGTGCTGGAGGTCCCGGGTTCACGCTCCGGTGAGGACCGGGATTTTTTCACGTGGACTTCTAGAAATAAAATTTCCCCTGGTCTCTGGGTAGTGAGATCGGACGCCCGTGTGTATTGTTGCGTACGTAACAAATCCCCTGGCAGTTGGAAATCGAAAAAGAGTAGCCTAACGGCGCTGCCCGGGCAAAATTCGAGTTAAAAATCTACCCAAAAAGTATTTCAGGATCCCCGCCGGTGCTACGTAGTTCGTGCACTAAGCTGAGTTTTGCAGACTCCGGCTTGAGTTAGGAGGAAAATGGAGCACTTATGGGTTACACCCGTGTGCCGTGATGTTGATCCGTCGACTAAACTAAACGTATGTTGCAATGGGAAAAATGCATGCTCTTAAAAATCTAATTTTTATAGTTCTATCTGTCTCACGCCACAGTATATATAAGTTATTCATCTGTTTCCTTGTTATGCATCTGACACATGTTTTGTTAAATGGAAACTTTAGGGTGTGCAACTGTTAGTTTCCCTTCATCGAGTTGAGACCATGACATTTGCACACTCGTTGGAGCTTTCGAGGACAGTTCAAGCTCATCATCATCCTGTGTCCTGCCAACTGGCGTAAACCTTCATTCTCTCCTGAGATCTTTACCCCTGGTGTTCTGAGTCAACCCTGCTGTTGATATTCCTCCATGCCACCGCCTCGCTGACTCTAACCGTCAGTGACATGTTTGTAGGGTTGTGTTGTGGAGAAACGGTGACCCGGACATGTTTACAATCATCCAGGCATACGCGAGAAAACAACTGACGACCTTAACAGTGCTAAACAAAAAGCAAGTTTGGCCCAAACAAAAATAGATGGCGAAAATGGGAAGAAGGGGTGAGTCACAGTTATGACCTAACAGTGGTTATATGATAGCAGACATGTTGTAATATATATCAAATTGAAGGAAGTTGTATAGGGGAAACTACTGTATAGAGATTTTAACTAGCTTGATTTATAAGCCCATGGCATTTACGGGAAGTTCGAATAAGACGATTTATCATCCCACGGCATAAACAACGTGTCAGGGCTGTCAGACACGACAAACCAGGTCACGTTGCTGGTGGCAAACAAGAAAATGTTGCTGTTGTCTGTTAACTCCTAATGGACAGAAGGTTATTATTTGGGTATAATTTCCCAAATGTTCATAACAGAAGGTTATTATTTGGGTATAATTTCCCAAATGTTCGTAACAGAGGGTTATTATTTGGGTATAATTTCCCAAATGTTCATAACAGAAGGTTATTATTTGGGTATAATTTCCCAAATGTTCGTAACAGAGGGTTATTATTTGGGTATAATTTCCCAAATGTTCATAACAGAAGGTTATTATTTGGGTATAATTTCCCAAATGTTCATAACAGAAGGTTATTATTTGGGTATAATTTCCCAAATGTTCGTAACAGAGGGTTATTATTTCCCAAATGTTCATAACAGAAGTTATTATTTTGGGTATAATTTCCCAAATGTTCATAACAGAAGGTTATTATTTGGGTATAATTTCCCAAATGTTCGTAACAGAAGGTTATTATTTGGGTATAATTTCCCAAATATTCAAAACAGAAGGTTATTATTTGGGTATAATTTTCAAAATGTTCATAATAGAAGGTTATTATATGGGTACAATTTCCCAAATGTTCGTAATAGAAGGTTACTATAGGGGTTCAATTTTCCAAATGTTAGTGACAGGAGTCCAGTATTAAAAGTCAACTGTGGCAGACTAAACTTTCACATTCAAACAGTTTACTTCCAACTACAGACAGTCTAAACTCACACTCACTCAAACAGTTGGCTTCTGACTAGTCTAAACTCATCCACTCAAACAGTTGACTTCTGACTACACTTACAGTCTAAACTCATCCACTCAAACAGTTGGCTTCTGACTAGTCTAAACTCACACTCACTCAAACAGTTGACTTCTGACTACACTTACAGTCTAAACTCACACTCACTCAAACAGTTGGCTTCTGACTAGTCTAAACTCACACTCACTCAAATAGTTGACTTCTGACTACAGTCTAAACTCATCCACTCAAACAGTTGGCTTCTGACTTACAGACATTCTAAACTCATCCACTCAAACAGTTGACTTCTGACTACAGACAATCTAATCTCATCCACTCAAACAGTTGACTTCTAACTACAGACAATTCTAAACCCACACACATTCAAATAGTTGTCACGATTACATAGCCTAAAAATCAACCAATGAAGCAGTTGCCTTGTAGGCACTACCATACAACTCACCACTCATACAAACAGAAACACAAATGGCATAAAACATCAACAACAAATTAGCTGAGGTTAAGCAACCAGACAAAACATGTGACATTCTGCAAATGTTTTAATTCATTAGATGAGCAGAAACAAGGCAGACATTCTGTGACCAGACAGTTAGTTATAACTGCAAACAAATATTTTGTGACAAGCCAGTTAGATCTCTAAAATACCAAATATGATCATTTTGTGTGTTAGAAATATACTATAACTTGAATATAAACACACATAGTTACTGTCTAGGTGACAAATTCACAAGTATATAATGTTACTGTTTATGTAGTTGGTATATAAATGTGTAATGTTACTGTGCACTTGGCTAGAACACAAGTATATAAGGTATTATGTATGTGGCTAGTCTGGTCTCCGTGGCCAAAGGCTTGCAAACGCGGTTCGTGAGCCGACTACCAGGCGTTTCAACGCAGCCGAGACCGATTTGTGCAGCAGATCTTGTCGCGTTGTGTTATAATGTTGGTATGGGAGCCGGTCGTTCAGAAAGCAATGGCAAACTACTGAACGCAAAAACTTGCCTAGTACATCAACAGCAGCTGAAAATTGCTGGTGTTGACTGCAACATCCTGTAAGGGATATGCAACATTAAAAAAATGTGGCTAGTACATTATGTTATTGAGTGATGGGTTGGCATGTAAGTGCATGTTGGTGTGTACACATGGTTGGCATGTAAGTGCATGTTAGTGTGTGCACATGGTTGGCATGTGTGTACATGGTGGCATGTAAGTGCATATTAGTATGCATGTAGCACAGGTTACTGTTCACATTGCTAGTATGCAAATACATATTGTTATTATGTATGCGTCTGGCATGTAGGTACATGTTACTGTTTACGTGGCTGGTATGTAAGTGCATGTTAGTGTGTATGTGGCTGGTATTCAGTGCATGCCAATGTGTACATGGCTGGTATTCAGTGCATGCCAGTGTGTACGTGGCGGGTATTCAGTGCACATCAGTGTGTACATAGTATAAGTTACTGTTCACACAGCTAGTGTGCAAGTACACACTGTTACTGCGTGGACAACACAGGGCTGGCACATTTTAATCTGTACACAGGTGGTACACAAGGTATATATTACTGTGTACACAGGTGGTACAAAAGGTATATGTTACTGTGTACATGGCTGGTATACAAGGTATGTTACTGTGTACACAGGTGGTACACAAGGTATATGTTACTGTGTACACAGGTGGTACACAAGGTATATGTTACTGTGTACACAGGTGGTACACAAGGTATATGTTACTGTGTACACAGGTGGTACACAAGGTATATGTTACTGTGTACACAGGTGGTACACAAGGTATATGTTACTGTGTACACAGGTGGTACACAAGGTATATGTTACTGTGTACACAGGTGGTACACAAGGTATATGTTACTGTGTACATGGCTAGCACATAAGGTATCAACACATAAACAGATCCCTGTGGCACAGTAGTTAAGCCATCCGCCTTGTGCTCTGGTGGTGGTGGTTTCATGTCCAGACTGCAGCCACGCAGACTACAAGTGCCATCTGGAGATGTAGAGTTCCTGCTTTAGTGTGAAGTTTTGGAAGATGGACTGCCATTTTGTGGAGAGATACCAAACCAGATGGGGGTGAAACCTGGGGCAATGAAGCTGACCCCCCCCCCCCCCCCCATTTTAACCTTTCATCATAAGATATATGCAAATGTGTATGTGACTGGTTCTTAAGTATATAATGGCCTGTGTATAAGGTTGGGTGAGTTTTCACTCTGTAGCCAAGACAACTGTTTGAATATGTGAGTTTTGGACTGCCTGTAGCTAAGAAAACTGTTTGAATATGTGAGTTTTGGGATGTCTGTAGCTAAGAAAACTGTTTGAATATGTGAGTTTTGGGATGTCTGTAGCTAAGAAAACTGTTTGAATATGTGAGTTTTGGGATGTCTGTAGCTAAGAAAACTGTTTGAATATGTGAGTTTTGGACTGTCTGTAGCTAAGAAAACTGTTTGAATATGTGAGTTTTGGGATGTCTGTAGCGAAGACTACTGTTTAAATATGTGAGTTTTGGAATGTCTGTAGCGAAGACAACTGTTTGAATATCTGAGTTTTGGACTGTCTGTGTCAAGACAATTGTCTGATTAAATGAGTTTTACACTATCTGTAAAGACATCCATATCTCGAACATGACAGCCATAAAGTATACCAAATATAAACGTGGCATGTACACACCATACCAAATAGAAACATTAAATACTAGAAACAGAATACAGCAATATAATTATGGTAATAATAATTCAAATATGAACCAAGCTGTACAGCATCAGATTCAATGGTCTTTGATACAAGGAATTCACACTGGGATACATGTGACATAATAATTGGTCTGTAGATGTAAGGATGGATAGGTTTGGTTTGGTAGTATGTGGTCTTTCACAAACTGCATACATACAAGAAAGTGAGGCAGGGAGAGACAAGAAACTTGAGACAGAGTGAGGTGAGAAACTGAGACAGGGTGAGGTGAGTAACTGAGGCAGGGACAGATGAGAAAGTGAGGCAGCGTGAGATGAGAAACTGAGACAGGGTGAGATAAGAAACTGAAACAGGGTGAGATGAGAAACTGAGACAGGGTGAGACAAGAAATTGAGACAGGGTGAGATGAGGAACTGAGATAGGGTGAGATAAGAAACAGATAGGGTGAGGCAAGAACCTAAGACAGTATGAGACTGTCAGACAAGAACCAAGAAGGGATATGGCCAGGAAAATGTAAATGAGAAAGAACCAGACAAGAAAAACAAGAGGGACGGGAAGACAGGTAACAGAAACAGAGCAAGATAAGGAGGACATTAACTTTGATAGGACATAGAACTTTGATAGGACAAGCCATGGAAGCAAGACAAAGGAGGACACTAACTTTGATAGGACAAGCCATGGAAGACAAGCTAAAAAATCTATCATTCACAAACTTTGTATAGCACATGAATATTTTCATTCTCGTTCTAAATGTTAAGTAACTTCTATATGTATATATATGTAAGATGTTGTAATATAGTTATACCAACATTAACATCAGTTAAGTAACTTCTATAGTAATACTGTTGTACTGTTGTATGTTTGTTGTACGTGTGCTGAGGGAGGATCTGGCTTCAACCTTCATTCTGTCAGTTGTGATTGTATTCTAATGAAGCATCCCGGCTCTATTTCTCGTTTTCATTTATTAAGTCATTGAATAAAGTGTTGTGGTGGATACACTGTGTGTCTCTGTGCATGTTGTTAGCTTGTCAAGACTCCTGTCTGTTCCATTTTTCACATGGGGCAGTGAGGAGCATTTTATGCGATATACACTGGCAAAGGAACGGAGCATAATGGGGTGACCCTTTGCCGTGAAGTTGGAACCGCAACTAACTAACCAACCACCTAACTAACACAGTGTCTTCTTCCTTGTCTGTTCTCCAGTCAACAACACAGTGACTGTAGTAACATATGTCCCTCCCTACAAAGCTTTCCCCAAGTTTACAGTGTCACTACAAGGCCATTTTGCTGACAATCGACCGCTGCCGTACTGGAAAATCTGGATGATTTTAATGAAAGTCTAAGGAAGTAGAGCTAAAACAACACTAGCTGAAGCTGGATGCCTAGGCCATCAGATGCATGAAACACTGTGTAACACAAATGCTTATACAGTCAGGAAGGACAGGCAGGGGACTGCTTTTACACCTTCAGACTCACTGGGCATAAATATATATATATCTATATCTATCACTCTATCTATCTATATCTATATATATAAATATATTTTAACATTAATTTGTCCCGAAGCAAGGACCATGCCAGACCTACATATTTTAGGTCTGAGTGCACAGAGAAATAAGTGGCTAGTCTTTCCCTCACCTTTGCAGACGCTGAGCCCAGGTGTCAAACTGGACTCCGACAGAGCTCATGGCATTACTAGAGCAATTCGTTATCAACTGTGTTAGCCTGCCCACTATATATACAGGGTGTTTGTAAAGTCTCACAACACTTTGTACGTAGAACAAATCTAAAAAATGAACTACATGATGTCATTAAAAAATGTGCTCCACAGTCCGTCATGAGGCAAATGTGCAGTGAATGGCTGTTGTCTGATGGAGCAATTCTTTGCACTACAAACAGAATGGTGTTATTAACGGAAGAAAGAATTTTTCAAATTTGTTCTACATACAGTGTAGTGAGACTTTACAAACACCCTGTATATATAGACACACACTAGACCCACATCTTGAAAAAAAGACAAACTGGCACTTGGTGAGTGAAGTGGTCAGTATAATGCCGACCATCTCTATTTCCGAAGACATTTCCTGGAGACTTTTAGGAACCAGTTGTTTCACTGAAGTAGAGATGGTTCCAAATGTATATGACAGATTAGTAGACTCCCTGATCTTCTGGCAGAGTAAAATATAAACAATAATCTGTCTGCCACACATACAGTCAATTTGCCAAATGAAAGGAACAAGCAAGGCCAAAATCAATCTAAAACTAAGCATTGCAGCAACCAACTTCCCTCAACCAAAACATACAGGAATATCGTAAAAACTCAGTGCTGTTTTATCGGAGTCATTAATGTGGAGGTCAGAGTGCAAACTAGGAAGAAGTTTGAACTCCACCAGATCTCTCTTTTTCTTTCTCTCACTTGTAAAGTTAACACTCAGTATTCCAAATTTCTCCTGCTATCATGAAATGTTTCCTTCAATTCGGTTCAGGGAAACACTCAAACTGTGGTACTGGAGAAAAGGTACTGGAGAAAAGGTTCAGGGAAACACTCAAACTGTGGTACTGGAGAAAAGGTTCAGGGAAACACTCAAACTGTGGTGCTGGACAAACTGCGTAGTTACTATTTGACTCCCCTGTGTTGGTGCATAGAGTTATATCCCTTTATCAGCAACCAAACCTGAGTTTGTCACACAAGCCACTGCATTGAATATAAATGCAATTACTGTTAAAAACATACAACAGAGTTGCAACTTGATTTTTTACAGCAAACTGCCAGAGAGATAGATACTGTCGAACCACAAAGAAGTCTCCGTGGCGAAGTGGTCAAGCTGTTTGACTCGGGCTCCGAAGGTAGTGGGTTTGATTCCAGGCAACGTCCTTCGGTTCACGAGTTAAATTTTTCGGAGACTCCTGTGGGTCGTCGCTAGAGCTACGGAGTTCGCGCTTTGTGCGACGCTTTCCGCGCTCCGGAAAGAGACTGAGCCATATGGGATAAAACCCGGTGCAATGAAGTTGACCCTGTCGACTTTTAAGCGAATCACTTGATCTGTGCTGACACAGTCACCCTGATGGGCATCTGCAGTGACGGCCCCTGGCTCCAGATAGCTTGTTATTTTCAATATTAGATTTGATGGGCAATATATTTGATAGCTCTGCATTAGTACTAGAAGATATGTAGTTGTCAACAACAATTAAATCTAGAACCAAACTTACAATATTTAACTCTAACGTCAAATCAGTATTCGAGATCAAAAACATGAAAAATGACTGCAATTATTATTAATAAACTACATACATTCATTAACTTGTACCTGTGTGGAATTGAAGGAATAAAATGGTGTGACAAAGTCATTAAAGCAGAATTTATGGAGAGAACTAAACAAGTGCCAGGGAATCAAGAAGTGACAAACAAGACACAAACACTGGATAGGTCACACATTGAGGAAAACCTGCTAACTGTATAACTAGAAATTCCTTCCTCTGGGACCCAATGTGTAAAACAATAACAAGAGACATACAAGCCCACGGAGAGGAGGATTACAGAGATGAACAGTAAAGGGTGGACATGCAAGGAGCTGCAGGTAATGGCAATTGATAAGAGGGCTTGGTGTGAGTTCGTGGACAGCCTATGCTCCATTGGAGGATTACAAGAGGAAGGAGGAGGAAGAAGAAGATGAAGATGAAGAGGAGCAGCAGCAGAAACAAGAAGAAGAAGAGGGAGAAGAAGTTGTACCTCTGTAACAACAGTGCACTGGCTGCTAACATGAAGGTGTTTACACAAGTTATCAGGTATTCATTAGCTCCTGACTCTAATAGCTCCCATAGGTGCTGTCCAACCACATGATCAAAAACCATATCCTGATCTGCATATGCAAGAGAATGGTTTTGATTACTGACATGTTTGATTTTTTTTAACCCAACGAATGCCAAAACACAAAAATATATTTCAAGTGAACACAAAAATACATGTAAGATAATGCATTTATCACGTTCTAATTTCCAAACAAAAGCGATGACATTAATTCACAACCCGGTAACGAGTTGCAGGGCTACCATAATGGGAGCACCAACAAGTAATGTTACCAAACTAACCTATCAGTTTCAGGGGCTAAAGATTTACATGATGGGTATAAGTAATCCATGAGCAGGCAAGTAATTGCTGAAAATTCCTTGGACAGCCAAAATGAGTAAGCTAAATGTTTTGAAAAAGGCAACGGCACAAAGACATCTTGTCTCCGATATCAGGAAAAGGCAGTCATCATATTTGGCCACATTACAAGAAGGTAAAAATTGGAACATGTGACAACTGGACAGATATGTTGAAAGAGAGACAGAGGAAGACAGTGAGAGAAAATGTTTGACAGTCTTGTGTCATGGCACGGGATGGTGTCAGCACATGAAATAATATGTGCCGTTGGAGACCACAAGATATGAAGAAGCATGACCGCCCACGTCAGCTGGCAAGGCACCTGATGATGATAAGTGACAAGATCACTGTAAAATAAAAAGTAAAGATAGTCTCACAGCAGATACTGCCCCTGAGGTGTGGAGTTTAGGCCATCACATATTCTTGTCCTGACATGGGGCGTGGAGTGTAGGCCATCACATATTCTAGTCCTGACATGGGGTGTGGAGTGTAGACTGTCACATATTCTTGTCCTGACATGGGGCGTGGAGTGTAGGCCATCACATATTCTAGTCCTGACATGGGGTGTGGAGTGTAGGCCATCACATATTCTAGTCCTGACATGGGGTGTGGAGTTTAGGCCATCACATATTCTTGTCCTGACATGGGGTGTGGAGTTTAGGCCGTCACATATTCTAGTCCTGACATGGGGTGTGGAGTGTAGGCCATCACATATTCTAGTCCTGACATGGGGTGTGGAGTTTAGGCCGTCACATATTCTAGTCCTGACATGAGGTGGGTGGTCAGTTCACTTTCTCATTATCTTCCCTTCCCAAACAACTCCTCAAAATTGTCTGGTACTCATGTTTAAGAAGCTGGGCCCACCCAGGAGCCGTATTGGTAAAAAAAAAAAAACATATCCCGTCTCTGCTGAAGGTGGATTGAACCACTGCCTTAGCAGACAAGCACACTGACCACCATGTTGACTCCATTGTTAAAGCACAATTATTTTCAAATATTAACTTGCTTCAATTTGTCACTTCTTAACTTATTTGTTTAAAATTAAAACATAAACTGCATGTAAATGAACACTGGCACATCAATAACTAATAACTAGAATAACAACTATAATCCTGAGCTACAACTTGATGATTGAGAAATGTGACACAGCCAAACCACAGGTAACAGATTACACAACATGACAGTATGTAACACAGAAACATAACATATGTCACATATCATAACATGACTATGTAAAGACAGAAACATGACATAACCATACGTAAACATACGTGAGACACTGGTAACAGAACATGACAATATGTAAATAAAGGTAATAAGAACAAACATAACCAGGTAACAACTATACGTAAACAGAGGTAACATAAATATATGACGGGACTATATGTAATCACAGGTACCATAAACATATGACAGGACTATATGTAAACACAGGTAACATAAATATATGACAGGACTATACGTAAACATATGTAACATAAATATATGATAGGACTATATGTAAACACAGGTAACATAAATATATGACAGGACTATATGTAAACACAGTTAACATAAATATATGATAGGACTATACGTAAACATACGTAACATAAATATATGACACGACTATATGTAAACATAGGTAACATAAATATATGACAGGACTATATGTAAACACAGGTAACATAAACATATGACAGGACTATATGTAAACACAGTTAACATAAATATATGATAGGACTATACGTAAACATACGTAACATAAATATATGACAGGACTATATGTAAACACAGGTAACATAAATATATGACAGGACTATATGTAAACACAGGTAACATAAATATATGACGGGACTATATGTAAACACAGTTAACATAAATATATGATAGGACTATATGTAAACACAGGTAATATAAACATATGACAGGACTATACGTAAACATACGTAACATAAATATATGACAGGACTATATGTAAACACAGGTAACATAAATATATGACGGGACTGTATGTAAACACAGGTAACATAAACATATGATAGGACTATATGTAAACACAGGTAACATAAATATATGACGGGACTATATGTAAACACAGGTAACATAAATATATGACAGGACTACGTAAACATAGGTAACATAAATATATGACAGGACTATATGTAAACATAGGTAACATAAATATATGACAGGACTATACGTAAACATAGGTAACATAAATATATGACAGGACTATATGTAAACATAGGTAACATAAATATAGGACAGAACTATATGTAAACACAGGTAACATAAACATACGAGAGGACTATACGTAAACATACGTAACATAAATATATGACAGGACTATATGTAAACATAGGTAACATAAATATATGACAGGACTATACATAAACATAGGTAACATAAATATATGACAGGACTATACGTAAACATAGGTAACATAAATATATGACAGGACTGACTGATAAGACTATATGTAAACATAGGTAACATAAATATATGACAGGACTATATGTAAACATAGGTAACATAAATATATGACAGGACTATACGTAAACATAGGTAACATAAATATATGACAGGACTGACTGATAAGACTATATGTAAACATAGGTAACATAAATATATGACAGGACTATACGTAAACATAGGTAACATAAATATATGACAGGACTATATGTAAACATAGGTAACATAAATATATGACAGGACTATACGTAAACATAGGTAACATAAATATATGACAGGACTGACTGATAAGACTATATGTAAACACAAACAACAGTACTTGATGGCTGAGAAACACAGGTATAAGTAAACACATCGTGTGCAAGGACACATGTTTTACATATCCATCCTAATTTGGCAGGAAGATGCTACAGTAAAATATAAGATCACACAAGCAAGCAAAACTAATAATCAATCTTACAGGTCTCTACAAAAGTAATAAATCTCGCGCACACACAATTGGTATAAGAATACACGCACATTATGTCTGATCTATCTCACACACACACAATATTTGGTATACTACAACACACCCAAAAACAGACACACACAACTAATGACTAATTTACTACTGACAAGACTCAGACAAATGTACCAACACAACAAAAAACAGCCTCAACATTTCACACTGCCAATACATGAGGCATTTTAAGAAAACAAACATGAAAAAGACTTCCATTCTGGCACTTGTACTCATGGCTGGTGTCAGCCAGAAGGTATCTGGTTGGCTGAGGCATAAATGCCACGTTTCACAAATCACCTCACAGTGCGCAGGTTAGTCACCTCCAACAGATACAAATCCCTGACCTTAACAGAGATGAGAGTTCACGTCCTGCCATGTAAAAGTCTGGCATCTTATCATCTCAGCCACCGGCTCATCAAATAAACTTAATATAATAATAATAATATACAGTATTCAAAAGTTTGTGGAGATATTCACTAAAATCAACATCATGAAGATACAATACTAGGCTAGCCATGTTTGTACTGACACAAAAATGTTCAACCAAAATCATACATTTTACAGTATATATATATGGTCTCTGGTTATATCACAAACACAACTACTGGTTATTGGTTACTGAAGTATCTACAATACATGGCTGACCCACAAAGAGGAGAAACAGCCCTCAAACTGCACAAACAAAACAATTAGCAGATAATAGGAGACATAATGACAAACGCAACCAGACATCGGGATTTGTTCACGTGGACTTCTAGTAACAAAATTTCCCCTGGTCTTTGAGTAGTGAGATTGGACGCCCATGTGTATTGTTGCGCATGTAAAAATTCCCTTGGCAGTTGGAAATCGAAAAAGAGTAGCCTAATGGCGCTGCCTGGGCAAAATTTTTAGTTAAAAATCTACCCAAAGTATTTCAGGAACCTTGCTGGTGCTACAGAGTTCGTGCACTGAGCTGAGATTCTCCAGACTCAGGTTTGAGTTAGGAGTAGAATGGAGCACTTATGGGTTACATCCGTGTGCCGTGACGTTGATCTGCCGACTAAACTAAACTAAAACAACCAGACAGCATAAACAAAACAATTAGCTAGTAGCAGGCAACATAAGGAGAAACACCAGTGGTGTCAAATAGATATTAATGTAAAATTTAACTAGGAAGCTGAAGAAACAAAATCAAATTGTTTTGATTTGTCTTCATCAACAAACATTAAAAACGAAAAGCAAAAACTAAGGAAAACATAGAATACAGAAATATTTAGGTAGGGTAGTAAACAAGTCATGACTTAATAAGCAGCATAATGTTATAATGCAGTGATACTAACGAATGACAGGGGCAGACAATACAACAAAATAATGACTTAGATAAATGTAATGAGCGAAAAGTAATACTTATCTGAGTGCAGAAGATTTGAATCTGAACACAAATGTCTGAATTTTTAAATAATTGACTGACAAGGAGGCACATGAGGGAGGCCCAACAGTAGTCTACAGACGAGAGGATAAAATTCATTGCACCAGGTTTTATCCCATTTGGTTCAGACTTTTTCTGCTGAGAGCATTGCTCAAAGCATGAACTCTGTAGCCCCAGTGATGACATCCCAGGAGTCTCTGAGAATACGCCACTCAAGTATCAAAAGACGGAGGTACAAATCGAACCCATATAATTTGGAACCTGAGGCAGGTGGCTTTATCGTTTCAAAATGGAGACCTCTGGCCCAAAGTAGTGGTGAGTTGAGAGGTAACAGTTTAAAAAGTGTGGGAAATTGATACACCCAATCATAGGGGGTCGGTCTCCCTGGCCTAGGAGTTAACTGGGGTCCCCGCAATCCCGGGGTCGATATAATTCCGTATGTATTTTTGTAACGTAACCTGCGTGAGAATCGGTAGCGGCTCTCGCTGCGTTGGTAACTTACGGGGTATGTGAGCAGGTCGCTCAGAAAGCAATGGGAAAACTACTAAGCGTAATCTTGCCTAGTACATCAACAGCAGCTGAAAAATGCCGATGTTGACTGAAACGTCCTGTAAGGGATATGAAAAAAAAAAAGGTTTCAAAGGGGTTGGAGAAAAAAAATAAAACAACAAACATTAAGATGAATAAACCTCGGATAAAGGAATGGTGAGTAATAAGACCTTTAGGATGGCGGGATCCCATTTTTAAGAATGAAGTGATTCTCCAGGAGAAGGCAAGAATAACAGCTTCATTCTTACAAATAGGATGCAAGTCCTAAAGGTTATTCCTACTACATTAATTTTGTGAGCGACTCCCTGTACCACTTTGTTATTTTCAATCAGTCATTCCAAAACTAATATTAAAGTTTGTGTGTTAAGATGTAGTTCCTTGGTGCTCAGATAAGTACCACTTTTCTATCATTATGTTGTTATGAATTTCTGTTGTTTTATATATTACTCTTGGTAGAATCAGCGGAGAAAGAAGACCCTGTTGAGCTTGACTCTAGTCTGACTTTGTGAAGACACATGAAGGGTGTAGCATAGGTGGGAGCGCAAGCGCAATTGAAATACCACTACTTTTATCGTTTTCTTTACTTATTCAGTCTCTCGGTAGAGATTTGTTCGCAGCAGACAAGCATAATCTCCGGCGGGCCTATTCTCGCCGGTCGCTAGATCCGCACAGTGGAAGGACGGGGGATTTGCTCGCAATAGACAGGCAATATCTCCTGTGGCAGCTCTGGCGGGCCTACTCCCGCTGGTCGCGGGGTCCGCTTAAAGTCAGGTGGAGAGTCTGACGATAGTGCACACTTTACACAGGACTGGACACTTGTGATTGACAGATGTGCGCGCCCCTACGGTCCGGGTTCGTACGAGGCCCTCACTTGGGGGACTGAGCGCCTCTAAGCCGGGTCCCTTTGGTGTCAGGGTCTGGCCATCACTCGCCACCTGCTCATGGTGGCGAGGTCTCGGAGGTTGACGCTGTGCCACTAGCGTCTGCAGCCTACCTTGTGCCAGACGTATTGGTTACCCACTCTGGATAACACAAGATTAGGTCGAGAGAGGGATCATGTCGTTTGGGCACCACATGTTTCTCTGAAGCTCTGCCCAGGCATTGTGATGGAATATTGGCCACATTCCAACTCACATACTTTGGACTGTCAAGACTGCAAGGTGCCAACAACTATCTTCTTTGCATGTTTAACCACATGTTATAAATTAACATAGCTCATGCAGTCATTACTTATTTATTACTTTACTATTCCAATTCTGCAACATGTTTTTTAATGTAATTTTGAATATCATGTTTATTATTATCTTTTTTGTGTAAGTTAATCAACTGGTTGAATATTAATTTGTGTCTTTTGTCTCAATTACATTCAACATTAAGTTTGTTTAGGTTCAGATATTTTCATCCTGGACAACTAGCAAGCAGTGGAAGACAACTAGCAAAGAGCTCGAGACATATGCACAAGCATAACTAGTGCAGAAGACACCACAACTACAGTAATCTGCAAAAGAAGAAACAACACTAGTGATAAAGAAGAAACACCACTTGTGATAAAGAAGAAACACCACTTGTGATAAAGAAGAAACACCACTTGTGATAAAATATGGAAACGTGAGTAAATTTTGTGTGCTAAATACTCCTCCTCCTTTTGCCTTTCATCTCTCATTGGAGAACAGTCCATCAAGCAACACATGCTCAGCCTATCAGACTTGTTCATGAATGGCTAGATTTTGCAACTAAGTTTACTACAGGATGAGATAGCCACTTTCAGGCCAACCCTCCTTCGTCACTTCTTATGACATGCTTGTTTGGTTACAGTGTTACTATTCTCTGCTTCACTTATGCAACCCGAATATACAGAGGCATGCTAATTATTTGTATATCATCATTATTAAGTTGATCCCAGATGCTTTATTTGTTGTTCCAAGTACTAATGTGCATTCAAGTATTGTTTCGACATTACTGTACACATACAAATTCTGTTTCACATTACTGTACCCATACATCATTTGTTTCAACATTACTGTACACATACAGCTTCTGTTTCACATTATTGTACATATACAACATCTGTTTCACATTACTGTACATATACAACATCTGTTTCACATTACTGTACACATACAGCTTCTGTTTCAACATTACTGTACATATACAGATAGTGCTTCAACATTTCTGTACACATACAGCTTCTGTTTCACATTACTGTACACATACAGCTTCTGTTTCAACATTACTATACACATACAGCTTCTGTTTCAACATTACTGTACACATACAAATACTTCTTCAACATTATTGTACACATACAGCTTCTGTTTCAACATTACTGTACACATACAGCTTCTGTTTCACATTATTGTACATATACAACATCTGTTTCACATTAGTGTACACATACAGCTTCTGTTTCAACATTACTGTACACATACAAATACTGCTTCAACATTACTGTACACATACAAATACTGCTTCAACATTACTGTACACAAACAAATACTGCTTCAACTTTAGTGTACACATACAGCTTCTGTTTCAACATTACTGTACACATACAAATACTGCTTCAACATTAGTGTACACATACAGCTTCTGTTTCAACATTACTGTACACATACAGATACTGTTTCAACATTACTGTAGACATACAGCTTCTGTTCCAATATTACTGTAGACATACAGCTTCTGTTTCAATATTACTGTGCACAAACAGCTTCTGTTTCAAAATTACTGTACACATACAACTTCTGTTTCAACATTACAATGTATATATGGATACTGTTTCAGGTATAATGTGTGGATAGAGGTACATTTTCAATTATAATGTATGGATACAGGTTTTGTTTAAACTATAATTTGTGTATACAAGTTTCAACAATGAATACAGGTTATCTCAAATTTTAACTGAAAGCTGTGGCTACATAGTGACTCTGTAGTCATGAGTTCAACTCCCCATATTGGCAGATTTGTTAAATTGTCCCGTGCTCCCAGGCTGACATGCATGCCAGGAAATGTCTGGGGAAGTGATGGCGGCTGTCCTGGTACCTTGGACCACATCCCCCTCCGAGTACCGTTTGGTGTATATAGGTCAGGTGTCTAATACATGGTGCCGAATGCAGGTTCAGGCATGTAAAAGGATAATTTACTTCTACAACTATTATGGTACTGGTATTTTAGTAACATTTCATAATTTTTTATGCAATAATACTTTTGTGCAATACGTCTCTGTTCTTGAAAGTCAGAAAAAGAGTTCTAGCATGTTACATAAAACCAGTTTTAACACACGGCTGCGAGTCCTGGACAATTAGTAAACAGCCAAAAAGAGCAATCAGGAAGTTTTATGGGAAGCTGTGTTGCAAAGACAACTTATCACAAACATTAGAAAGAGGCAGTCATCATTTTTTGGGCACATTATGAGAAGACAAAAACTGGAACATGTTGTGACAACCGGACAGATTTGCAGAAAGAGAGGTAGAGGAAGACAGCGTGAAAAGATTATTGACAGTCTTGTGTCATGGCACAGAAGGGCGTCAACACACAAACTGATCCATGACGTCAGAGATCATAATTTGTGGAGAGGCATGATCGCCTATGCCAGCCGGCAAGGAACTGTATGTTGATGATGATGAGATAATTCATGTCAATTCACAGAACCGACTGGGTAGCATTACAACACTGCCTTTTTGATTGCAGAACATGATTACAGAATAAACATGGCCGACCCTTTCATGAGCAATCTCAGGGCACATGAGCAATGACCAGGATGGGCTCACGTCTGTACCTCTGTTCCCATCTACAAACTTTCAAAGCCCAGCAACAAAGTTGTTAAAGACTTGATGTAGCAGGAACAGCACAACACATGCTCATTTGTTATATGTAGCCAGGAAGATGAACACTGCCGTGGCAAGAAGAGTAGGCTGCACAGTTTATAGTGACGCTCTTTGTAGAATAAGTGTTTTATGCTGGTGATAAACATGTTGCCTGTTACTGTATGTACCACATAACGGCACCATACAACACTGAACAAAAATGGAAGTATTCATCATTGATATGTTCTATGAGATGAGATTGCTGCAACTGAGATGTACTGTTTGATTAAGTAGTCACTGGCTGTACCTAAAGTAATAAAACAGTATTTCAATCAGGTATTGCGAGTTAACTGAGATTGTTAAATTAGTACAAACATTCAAAGAATCCCCTACAAATGGCTGCATAAACCATTACAAATGGTAGCAGGATGTGATACAATACGTACCATCAAGTGCACTGTAGAAATCGTCACCTATCAAAAATTAACTGGTGCTAACAATGTAGATTCTCCAATTAGGTGTTTGAATTATAGGTATTGGTCTCTTTTCTTCTCAAATCGCACAGACATTAACACAACAAGCAACTATGAAGAAGTGAAATAAATAGAAGTGAATAATATTAAAGGAATAGTGACCATTAGGGTTGATAGATAAAACACAGAAAACAAGAAAGAAAAATAGATTAAGAAGGCTTCAACAAAATCATGTATGGTGTGGAAGTGGTATGCTAGTCTCACTCCTGGACAGCCCTTGAGTCACATGCAAGATGCTGTGCAGTTCACCCAAAGAACATGCTCGATGAACTGGGTGAGACACAGGCTCAATGTTACGGCGGTCCCGCAGCATCAGCAGCTGAGATACAGAGACATCTAAGTCGCACTTCCATACATGATAGTGATCTCGGACTTGAAATGCTCCTCTAGGACTTTACGTTTAAGCTTGAAGGCATCAGTGACCAGCCCACTGTCTGGCATCCAGGGCTCAGACAATAGGGTGATTCTAGATGGTATTTCCATGTCCAGCAGCTTGGCTGTGAACAAGGAGGATAAACATCTTGTCAACAACAGACACAAGAGATACACACTCAGTCCACAAATAATAAGCATGATACTGCTACCTTGGGGGAAAAATAGCTTAGAGCTATGATAAGCTGTGTCTGTAACTTGAGAGTAGATGTAACTAGCTGGGTGTATGATGTGTGTCTGTAACTTGAGTGTAGATGTAGTTAGCTAGAGGTATGATGTGTGTCTATAACTTGAGAGTAGATGTAGTTAGCTAGAGGTATGATGTGTGTTTGTAACTTGAGAGTAGATGTAGTTAGCTAGAGGTATGATGTGTGTTTGTAACTTGAGAGTAGATGTAGTTAGCTAGAGGTATGATGTGTGTCTGTAACTTGAGAGTAGATGTAGTTAGCTAGAGGTATGATGTGTGTTTGTAACTTGAGAGTAGATGTAGTTAGCTAGAGGTATGATGTGTGTTTGTAACTTGAGAGTAGATATAGTTAGCTAGAGGTATGATGTGTGTTTGTAACTTGAGAGTAGATGTAGTTAGCTAGAGGTATGATGTGTGTTTGTAACTTGAGAGTAGATGTAGTTAGCTAGAGGTATGATGTGTGTTTGTAACTTGAGTGTAGATGTAGTTAGCTAGAGGTATGATGTGTGTTTGTAACTTGAGTGTAGATGTAGTTAGCTAGAGGTATGATGTGTGTTTGTAACTTGAGTGTAGATGTAGTTAGCTAGAGGTATGATGTGTGTTTGTAACTTGAGTGTAGATGTAGTTAGCTAGAGGTATGATGTGTGTTTGTAACTTGAGAGTAGATGTAGCTAGCTAGAGGTATGATGTGTGTCTATAACTTGAGTGTAGATATAGCTAGCTAGAGGTATGATGTGTGTCTATAACTTGAGAATAGATGTAGCTAGCTAGAGGTATGATGTGTGTCTATAACTTGAGAGTAGATGTAGCTAGCTAGAGGTATGATGTGTGTCTATAACTTGAGAATAGATGTAGCTAGCTAGAGGTATGATGTGTGTCTATAACTTGAGAATAGATGTAGCTAGCTAGAGGTATGATGTGTGTCTATAACTTGAGAATAGATGTAGCTAGCTAGAGGTATGAAGTGTGTCTGTAACTTGAGTGTAGGTGTAGCTAGGGCAGAGGTGGTTGGGGTGGGGGGGGAGGAAGATTCACCCTATACATATGAACTTTGTAAGGAGTTTATATTTTGCTCAGATGTGACATCTGATCCTCAGTCTGAAGGGAAAAAAACCACTTCATGTCTCTACTTTGGAGAAGTCGGGTGTAAATTATGTTGCTCCTATTAACCCTGAAGTAGATTTATACCTAGACCCAAGGCATATTCATAATAGTGTTAAAGGTAAGACCACAGTCAATATTTATATTCCATTGGTAAACCTTTCTTTTCAGTTAATTTCGTTAACTAAACTAGGTCATCAACACAGGCCGTGTTTTTACCTCAGTGACCAGGTTAACCGCATGTAGGTGGGCAGGACAGAAAATCCTGCAGCTTAAGGAAAGGCTTGATCGGAGAAATACACCTGAAATATACCTCCTCAGATCCACAGCAATCAATGGAACCCCATCATGGTGAGGTTACAGCCAGTACTCAGGTCATCATCATGTGGTGCGGCAGAGACAAGTCGCCGATTCCCTCAAATGCACTGTTTATTACGAGTGCGTTAATCGGTGCTGGTTTTTTTGGGGGTACACACTTGTGCATGGACTGAATAAGATAGTCTGTGCTGTCCTTGTACACATTCTTACCCTTTTCTGTGTAACCGAGTGTGCTAATCTGTGCTGTCCTTGTACACATTCTTACCCTTTTCTGTGTAACCGAGTGTGCTAGTCTGTGCTGTCCTTGTACACATTCCTACCCTTTCCTGTGTATGCAAGTGTGCTAGTATGTTTTGTCCTTGTACACACACCTACCCTTGCTGGAGTGACAGAGTACGCTAGTCTGTGCTGTCCTTGAACACACAACTACCTTTTCTGCGTAACTGGGTACACTAGTCTGTGCTGTCCTTGTACACATTCCTACCTTTTCTGCGTAAGCGAGTGTGCTAGTCTGTGCTGTCCATGAACACACACCTACCCTTGCCGGAGTGACCGAGTACGCTAGTCTGTGCTGTCCTTGTACACATCCCTTCCCTTTTTTGTGTAACCAAGTGTGCTGATATGTGTTGTCCTTGTACACACACTTACCTTTGCCGGAGTACAGAGTACGCTAGTCTATGATGCCTTTATGAACACACTTACCTTTTGTAACTTAACAGAGTGCGTTGATCGGTGTGGCCTAACATGTCTCAATGATCTTATCAGTTGGGCTCTTAACTCTATAAACATGGTCTTGAACCAGGACTTAATCAATGGATAAGTTCTGTTGGTTAATTATATCTTTGGTCAAACAAGTCCAGTCTACCAGAGAGGATGTCTTGTTGGATAGACCTAGGATATTGGTCTGATCCTAACGAGCTGAAAGACCCAGGAGAGTGTTGGGTGAAAAGTGATGCAGGAGTTGGGGTATTTGTACCCTAATGGAGGAAGTTCATCTGTTTTGTTGTTATGTTACAGGATACCCGTTTGATTCGTACCTTCCAGTGTCCATAGTCCATAGTCCACAGAGAGAGAGAGAGAGAGAGAGAGAGAGAGAGAGAGAGAGAGAGAGAGAGAGAGAGAGAGAGAGAGAGAGAGAGAGAGAGAGAGAGAGAGAGAGAGAGAGAGAGAGAGAGAGAGAGAAGACTGCTTCGAATGAAACCAGATGAGCAATATCTCAGAGGACATCATTAACCTGTAGTAGCCTCCATCAAGAGGAAAGTGAGCAAGCTCCGCTAGTCAAGCTGAGCCAGTGAAGAAGTGCAACTGTATTGAAGACCGCCACGTACACACTGGAGGAGTACTACATCAATCAGGTGACCTCCCACCCAGACAGAGACACTGGTACACTTAACCATCCTGACTCTACTAACCATTCTCTCCCGAGGTCTTTGTGATGAGAGCATCCAACAAGACAGCTCTCACTTCCAATTAGGAGTCAGCGGACATTTTCAATAGTCATGCCAATATTTAAAAGTTTCTTCCATTAAACTTATTTGTTTGTCCTTCGTGAAAAGGAGTTGGTTCAGTCATTGGACGGGTTTGGGATAGATTAGAGGTAGTATTTGAATAGTTTGTAGTCTTTTGTCCATTGTCTTATGTTGGACGACTGGAGGAGAAAAAGTGGGACAGAAATACATTACACTAAAACCCAGAAATAACGGCAGGTTACGGTAAACCCACTCTGTCCTGTTACAGTTAGTCTCCAAAGTATGCTGTCATAAAGTGACAATAAAACAAGATGTCATAAAGTGACAATAAATAAAATGTCATAAAGTTGTAGATTCATAAAGTGACAATAAACATGTGGCCACAAAGTGACAATAAACATGATGTCATCAAGATGTAGGGCCATAAAGTGACCACTAACACACACAGACACTTACACTTTTTGCCATGAGCGGTGAGCTCCTTGTGAACACTGTTCACCACAGAACTGTTCTTGCATATCTCCCGCAACTCCAGCTTCTCTACTCCAACTTTTTTTGCCACGACCAGCAACTGTGCTTCATTAGGGACCACAAGAGCCACAATGTTTAACTCTCTGCTGTCAGCCACAACACAGATCTGCTCCACCAGTGGGCACATCTTCAAGACAGTCTCCACCTGAGCCAGGGATACGTACTCTCCATGCTGCAGCTTGACCAAGTCCTTCTTGCGGTCTGCAGAGTGGAGAACAGTGGCACTGATACAGTGTGTAGGGGAATGTGAGGACTTTGATATGTAACATTAGCCCTCTACTACTGACTCTCTGTTTTTGTTTGTTTGTTGCACACTTATTGCATAGCTGCCAACACTCACACTTCATAGCTGCCTACATTAACACTTTATAGCTGCCTACATTAACACCAGATAGCTGCCTACATTAACACCAGATAGCTGCCTACATTAACACCAGATAGCTGCCTACATTAACACCAGATAGCTGCCTACATTAACACCAGATAGCTGCCTACATTAACACCAGATAGCTGCCTACATTAACACCAGATAGCTGCCTACATTAACACCAGATAGCTGCCTACATTAACACCAGATAGTCGCCTATATTAACACCAGATAGCTGCCTACATTAACACCAGATAACTGCCTACATTAACACCAGATAGCTGCCTACATTAACACCAGATAGCTGCCTACGTTAACACCAGATAGCTGCCTACATGTATACTTTATAGCTGCCTACATTAACACCAGATAGCTGCCTACATTAACACCAGATAGCTGCCTACATGTACACTTTATAGCTGCCTACATTAACACCAGATAGCTGCCTACATTAACACCAGATAGCTGCCTACATTAACACCAGATAGCTGCCTACATGTACACTTTATAGCTGCCTACATTAACACCAGATAGCTGCCTACATGTATACTTTATAGCTGCCTACATTAACACCAGATAGCTGCCTACATTAACACCAGATAGCTGCCTACATTAACACCAGATAGCTGCCTACATTAACACCTGATAGCTGCCTACATTAACACCAGATAGCTGCCTACATGTATACTTTATAGCTGCCTACATTAACACCAGATAGCTGCCTACATTAACACCAGATAACTGCCTACATTAACACCAGATAGCTGCCTACATTAACACCAGATAGCTGCCTACGTTAACACCAGATAGCTGCCTACATGTATACTTTATAGCTGCCTACATTAACACCAGATAGCTGCCTACATTAACACCAGATAGCTGCCTACATGTACACTTTATAGCTGCCTACATTAACACCAGATAGCTGCCTACATTAACACCAGATAGCTGCCTACATGTACACTTTATAGCTGCCTACATTAACACCAGATAGCTGCCTACATGTATACTTTATAGCTGCCTACATTAACACCAGATAGCTGCCTACATTAACACCAGATAGCTGCCTACATTAACACCAGATAGCTGCCTACATTAACACCAGATAGCTGCCTACATTAACACCAGATAGCTGCCTACATTAACACCAGATAGCTGCCTACATTCACACCTGATTGCTGCCCACATTCACACTTTATAGCTGCCTAAATGTATACTTCAGTGCTACCTGAACCAACACTGTAAACCTGCTAACTGCTACACTTATCTATTGTGATACTTCTATAGCCTGTCTACATCTACATGCCATAGCTGGCTACATGTACACTTGACAACTGCCCATATCGTTACTTGATAGCTGACCACATATATACTACATTATTGCTTATATCTGTACCATACAATGGCTTGCATTATGTTACTATGGCTTGCATCATGTTACAATGATTTGCATTATGTTACTACATGCTTCAGCTACAATACAGGAGACTCAGCAAACAAAATGTGAAAAAGACTATCACAGCTCTTACACAAGTGTTCTTCTGTTGAGATAAGAGGACAGTTCATCTACTACATTATCCTATAAATGTAACAATTATTTTCATATAATATTCTTAAATGTAACGTTATCTAAACATAATGCTCTATAAATGTAACAGTTAACTCCACAGAATATTCTATATTACTCTAATAGTTATCTCCACAGAATATCAGTTAACTCCACAGAATATTCTATAAAACTAAGAGTTATCTCCACAGAATATTCTATAAATGTAACAGTTATCTTCACATAATATTCTATAGATGTAAAAGTTAAATCCACATAATATTACCTTAGTTAGTTGCATATCCTTTACAGGACGTAACAGTCAACCTCAGCATGTTTTGGCTGTTTGTGATTCCTGGGCAAGTTTACGTTCAGTAGTTTACCATTGCTTTCTGAACGATATATTATTATTCTGTCCAAATTGAGGTCATTTTTGGCAATATGTTATCCTTCGGCACTGAATCAAATTAACATGGCCAAATGTCAGAGATATTATGTTGTTTATGAGCCAGTTGTTTTCCATGTTCAGATCTTGTAGAGTGTCACCCTCTTCCATCTTCTTGATCTATGAAATTCTAAGAATGTTTCTGTAACATTTAAAGCATTGATTTTCTTCTTTGGTGACTGTCAAATGGTCCATAACTCACATCTGTATATTACCACAGGAAATTGACACACTGGCGCTAATTATATCTTCTCCACATGAAATATGAAAAAACTTTTATACTTTTAATGAAACGACAGATTTCAAGCTCATATTTATATAGGACAAATCTTATATAGGTTAGGTTGATACTTATCTCTACATTAACATAATTTGATTTGCTTTAAGATTTCAAGGTTATATCTGAATAAGAAAAACCAACATATTCTTTCAAAGAAATTCTAAATTTCAAGGATGTATCTGGATAAGAAAAATCTGCATTCTTTCAATGAAATCTAACATTTTAAGGCTGTATCTGGATAAGAAAAAAACAATGCATTCTTTCAATGAAATCTAACATTTAAAGGCTGTATCTAGTTAAGAAAAAACTATGCATTCTTTCAATGAAATTCTAGATTTCAAGGCTACATCTGGATAAGAAAAACCTATGCATTCTTTAAAGAAATTTTTCATTTTTTCTAAATACGAAAATTGCATGTATTCTTTCATTGAAATTCCAGATTTCAAGGCTGTATCAGAATAAGGAAAACCTGGATAAAATATAATAGTTACCAATAATACGCAGACAACCATCCTCCTCAAATTGGCCGATGTCTCCTGTACAGAAGTAACGTGTCTTGTCTAGTGTGATGAAATCTTCGGCAGTTTTCTCTGGACTGTTGTAGTAACCAACAGCAATGTTGTCTCCACCAATGAGAATTTCTCCTTGAGGATATGGTTTATTTTCTGTGGTATAATTGCCTGGCAATAGATGGACACAAATATTTACAGATAACAAGCTCTGCTGTTAATGAAATTGTCACCAAATAACACTATAATGATGCCACATCATCGGTTTAACTCTTTCAGCACAAACAGCGTTACAGAGTGAATAAAATTAGTGGAACTGCTGTACAGCTGTGCAAATGTAAACAATATAAAATGACATGAAGTAATGCAGCTTTACAGAACACAGTTTCGGAAAACATAGATGCAGCTTTACAGAACACAATTACGGAAAACATAGATGCAGCTTTACAGAACACAATTACAGAAAAAACAGTGCAGCTTTACAGAACACAATTACAGAAAACATAGTCTAGCTTTACAGAACACAATTACAGAAAACATAGTCCAGCTTTACAGAACATAATTACAGAAAACATAATGCAGCTTTACAGCACACAATTACAGAAAACAGTCACTGTGCTCTGTGAAGCTGCATTACTTCAAGTTATTTTATATTGTTTACAGTACAAACAATGCATATATAGTGCCAATTTTTAAGAGATTGGGTCGACCCCACAGCCATCCACATTGGTTAGAAAAATCATGTTGTCCCTACTGGGGATTGACCCTACCATTGGTAGGTTTTCACATATTTCCTTGTTGGCAGCTGCATGGCCTGCTCTTTATGATTTCCAACATCGGAGGCACATTAACGTGTCCAATGTGCATACAAGACCTTCTATGTTTTGGTTATTACCTGAGAAGGCTTTACAGGATATCCACTACTCATAGTTCAGAATTAGAGGTGGACATTGTAAGCCACCCAGACCTCCAATACAATGATACCAGTTGTAACTAAGAGAACAAACCTTCAAATCAGAAGACAGTGTGCTTTAGCTTTGGTACATTTTCCATCCTCTGCACTCTAGTAGACTGTGACATTTCCCAAAAGGGATAAGGAAGAGGAAGTTCAGAAACTATCATCATTTTCTTCTGTCAGTCTACGAGGGCATATATGAAGAAGAAGAATCTCTGATCATGTTCTCAACTCATTTAGATGAGGTCTATATATATATATATATATAGAGACCTGATCTAAATGAGTTGAGAACATGATCAGAGATTCTTCTTCTTCTTCTTTTGTTCGCTTGAAATATGTCTATAACTGCAATGATGATCAGAGATAAAAAGTATGTCTTATGTCATGTTCTGACTAGGGTTGTACAGATGAGTATCCCTGAATTGTTCTGATTCAGGTACCCTCCTTTTTTTTTGGTTACCTTCCACAAGTGAGGAAAATGGAAACTGGAGCAATTCAGAGGTCACCTTGAGAGTTGAATGCAGATATTATGTACGAGGGAAAGCCGAAGCTCTACCTCAGGAGAAGATAGTCTTCAAGATCAGTAATAGTCCTCTCACCAACACTAAGAGAGATGCTTTATTAAATCCTAGGATAAGTCATCCTGGATGCCTGTTGATTCCTCAATCGATAATCAAGTGTTACTCAAGCATTTGCCAAGAGTTACTTAATTAAGTGTCAAGTGTTATCTCATAAATTAGCCAGTATTACTAAATTATTTGCCAAGTATGTCTCGAGAAATTGTCAAGTATTCCTACATCAAAGTTATTGAGTGGCATTGAAGTGACAGTCTGTTGTGCATATCAAGTGAAAAGGCCATTTGTTTTTCAGGAAGTTACTTCATTTGACCTAACTCAAGAGCTGAGGATGGGGTCGGAGTGCTTATGGGAATGCCCCGAATGCTGTGATGTCAATTCCTAAATCAATCAATCAATCAAACCTAACTCAAGATCAAGAAGTCCCGGTTTACATCAAAGGAAAAGATGAAGAGCAGATTAGGTGAATGTTATCCATCTTCTCTTGAAAAGAAACAATCTTTACCTTCCACCCAATCCCGAAGTCGAATCTCACAGCAGATAAGTGGTGCGCCTACTCGTCCCGTTGTCAAATCAGAGACTGAGGACAAATGAACATTAATCATTCACCACAACTACATAAACATCATGGAACATATGAAACTTCACACGCAGGACAAATCTCACATATGAATGATCAAACGCTGCACAAATTGCACATAACAAATAAAATACTCTGCCTATAAGTAATGAATACACTTATAACTTCAAACATTAAATATCAAAAACAGTTCAAGGTATATGAAGCAGTAAATATAATATAAATTGCATATATGAAATATACTCATAATACTAACATCATACATGAAACATCACAGGCAACCATCATCATCATAAGTTAAAACTGGTTCTATGTAGCATGTCAATTTAATGCATAAGATGTTATCCAGTGAATCAAAGATAAAGCCAACTACAAATAAGAAATACTATAAAACAAAAATATAAAAAAGTACATATTAAATAAAAAAATAAATAACAAATACAAACATTCATAAATATAATACAAAAAACAAATACATATTATTACACAAAATATAAACAAATGAAACATATTATTACACAAAATATAAACAAGAAATACATATTAAATAATATACAAACACAATTAAATTAAATATAAATATAAACTGTTAAACAACAACAAATACAGATTATTAAACACAAAACCAACAGCAAATACATATTATTACACAAAATACCAACAACAAAAACATATATTCCTGACCAAACAGACAATATCCATTCATTCAAATCTTGTCCTAACACCACACAGCTCAGTCAGATGTTATCACTTTAGAGGTAACTGTAAACTCAGGGTCAACCACATATGTACGTTCAAAAACAGTTCTAGTGTCAAACATTTACAACATACCCCTAAACCCAGCATACAATAGCTCATGTACATTACGTAGTAGCCTCAGCACCTAATATTTCACCCAGTAACCCTGACCAGACAACATCATACATACATTCTCAAACCATAACATTGACCAAACAGACAAGAGCATACATACATTCTCAAACCATAACACTGACCAAACAGACAAGAGCATACATACATTCTCAAACCATAACACTGACCAAACAGACAACAGCATACATACATTCTCTACACCATAACATTGACCAAACAGATAACTGCATACATACATTCTCTACACCATAACATTGACCAAATAGATAACATCATACATACATTCTCTACACCAAAACACTGACCAAACAGACAACAGCATACATACATTCTCTACACCATAACATTGACCAAACAGATAACTGCATACATACATTCTCTACACCATAACATTGACCAAATAGATAACATCATACATACATTCTCTACACCATAACATTGACCAAACAGATAACTGCATACATACATTCTCTACACCATAACATTGACCAAATAGATAACATCATACATACATTCTCTACACCAAAACACTGACCAAACAGACAACAGCATATATACATTCTCTACACCATAAAATTGACCAAACAACACAACAGCATACATACATTATCTACACCATAACACTGACCAAACAGACAACAGCATTCATACATTCTCTTCACCATAACACTGACCAAACAGACAACAGCATTCATACATTCTCTTCACCATAACACTGACCAAACAGACAAGAGCTTACATACATTCTCAAACCATAATGTTGACCTAACAGATAACAGCATACATACATTCTCTACACCATAACCTTGACCAAACAGACAACAGCATATGTGCATTCTACAACATCGCCTTGACCAAATGGACAACAGCATTCACATATTATACAACATAACCTTGACCAAACAGACAACATACATTGATTCTACAACATAATCTTGACCAAACAGACAACAGCATATTTACATCCCACAACATAATCCTGATCAAACAGACAACAGCATATTTACATCCCACAACATAATCCTGATCAAACAAACAGCATACGTACAACCTTCAACACAACCTTAACCAAATAGCATGCATTCTATACAGTGACCATGATCAAACAGACACCAACAAACACATTCCACAACACAACTCTACAACATTCACTGTGTTGCCTTTAAACTTCCTTTATCCCATAAGATAACCCCAACCAAACCACCAGACAACAGCATACAAACATTCCACACCACCACCCTGGCCAAACACAACAACATACACATTTTTCACAGCACAACCCAAACATATACAACATACGTACATTCAATAACAGTGCCAGCACCGCACGTTTCAGTCAGGCCATAACCCTGGCCAACAGGACAACAGAAGCATATGTTCATAAACCTCTGGGTTGTGCCTGACAAGGGAGCTCCTCCAGACAGCATCAGTCTCACCCGGCCTCCCAGAAGGTCTGTCACACTCTTGAAGACGATCCTGAAATTGTAGGCTTTCTTGTAGAATCTTTATGAATGACTGTCTAACTCTGTTGTAGTTTCAGTGAACTATTGTGTAACTTTGTTGTAGTTTCAGTGAACTATTGTGTAACTTTGTTGTCGTTTCAGTGAACTATTGTGTAACGTTGTAGTTTCAGTGAACTATTGTGTAACTTTGTTGTATTTTCAGTGAAATATTGTGTAACGTTGTAGTTTCAGTGAACTATTGTGTAACTATGTTGTAGTTTCAGTGAATTATCGTGTAACTTTGTTCTGGTTTCAGTGAACTATTGCATAATCTTCTTCTTCTTCTGCGTACATCTGGAGTGTTTTTTCAGACGTAAATGCGTTGTGCCCAGTTTTGCGCCCATAGGCCGACACACCCGACTTTTGCGGGTGTTTGTTGACCAGGTTAACCTTTCCGGGAGCTTTGAAGGGCATTCCACTCTCACCCGGACGTTTTTACGTTGTGCCAAGTTTATTTGCGCCCTTAGGCCGATACATCCGACTTCAGCAGGCATTTGTTGACCGGGTTAGCCTTCCCAGGTGTAATCTTGTTCTAGTTTCACTGAACTATTGTATAATCTTGTTGTGGTCTCAGTGAACAATTGTGTAACTTTGTTGCAGTTTCAGTGAATTATTGTGTAATCGTGTTGCAGTCTCAGTGAACTGTTTCGTAATCTTCTTGTGTTCTCAGTGAACCAATGCATCATTTTGTTGTACGAGAAGGCCTCTAATGAAAAAGTTAAAAGTGTGATAGAAATTACAATCACTGTTTTGTAACCTGTCAATATTGTTGTTAAGAATGTCAAGAGAGTCATCACGTGACATCATGGTGCAGATGAACACAGTGACATCATAAGGATAGTTTATATATGAACATCCCACTTGTGAAGTTAAATAGCCCGTAAGTTGTGGCAGTTATGAAAAGTATATGCAAGCCGTCACCATTTCTGAATGCAAGTGTTGTCACACACTGCTAATGTGACTGCCTACTATACAAGTGTTATCACACACTGCTAATGTGACTTTCCTACTATACAAGTGTTGTCACACACTGCTACTGTGACTTGCCTACTATACAAGTGTTGTCACACACTGCTACTGTGACTTGCCTACTACACAAGTGTTGTCACACACTGCTACTGTGACTTGCCTACTACGCGTGTTGTCACACACTGCTACAGTGACTTGCCTACTATACAAGTGTTGTCACACACTGCTACTGTGACTTGCCTACTACACAAGTGTTGTCACACACTGCTACTGTGACTTGCCTACTACACAAATGTGGTCACACACTGCTACTGTGACTCACCTGTTACACAGAGGAGTGTCAAATCCTGCTAGCAGATGCTTATATTTGTAATCATAGGCAAACTTGAACAGCGTCCGTTTGACCAGCGACGATGAGTTGACCTTCTCCCAGACATTTTTATAGATTCTGTCCAAAATGACCTGGAACAAACATTCACAATTTACATACAATGCACAAACATCTGATTATCAATTATCATGACAACTTTAATTAAAATTGAACAACCAGAGTGCAAACAGCTGTCACACATTTATAAATTATCTACGATCAGTGAAAAGGTAAACACTATGGACAAGACATGTGACATAATCGTGGAGACTTACTGGCACTGCAGCAACCAGTGTTGGTTTCAGCTCACTCACATCTCCTGTGCTGCCTTTCTTGATTTTAGTGGACTGAAACAGATATAACAAAGACATCTAGTGATTTTAGTGGACTGAAACAGATATACTAAATAAATAATCTAGTGATTTTAGTGGACAGAAGAAGATATAACAAATACATCTAGTGATTTTAGTGGACTGAAACAAATATGACAAACACATGTAGTGATTTTAGTGGACTGAGACAGATAGCACAAATTCATCTAGTGAGTTTAGTGGACTGAAACAGATATAACACATACAGTAATTTTAGTGGACTGAGACAGATAGCACAAATTAATCTAGTGAGTTTGGTGGACTGAAACAGATAAAACAAACAATCTAGAGAATTTAGTGGACTTAAACAGATATAACAAACACATCTAGTGATTTAAGTAAACTAAAACATATAAGGCTAATAATTCTAGTGATTTTAACGGACTGAAATAGATAGAACAAATGCATCTTGTGATTTTAGCGGACTGAAAAAAGATAGTATAAATACATATTTATTTTAATGGACAACATATAAAGCAAATATATCATACGTTATTAGTGCAATAAATGCAATCTATAGTTTGTGTCTTCGTTATTCAAATTCACTACAGGAAGGCATTGTTTTGAAATCTGGTCAGGATGTCACACGACCTTTTTGTCATGGAATAAGCTGAGTGACACTCACCTTATCTGTGAGAGTTGTAGGAGATGAGTAGCCAATCCTAGTCCCCATAGCCATGCATGAGACTTCTGCAAACACACAGAGGGAGATGGCACATATCATACAGCAATCATAAACATGATCTGGCAAGCTGTGCTACTGATAGTTACCATTGATATCACCACTTGGGAACTGCCAACTCCATCTGTTACCATTGATATCACCACTTGGGAACTGCCAACTCCATCTGTTACCATTGATATCACCACTTGGGGACTGCCAAATCCATCTGTTACCATTGATATCACCACTTGGGAACTGCAACTCCATCTGTTACCATTGATATCACTACTTGGGGACTGCCAACTCCATCTGTTACCATTGATATCACCACTTGGGGGCTGCCAACTCCATCTGTTACCATTGTTATCACCAGTTGGGGACTGCCAACTCCATCTGTTACCATTGATATCACCACTTGGGAACTGCCAACTCCATCTGTTACCAATGATATCACCACTTGGGAACTGCCAACTCCATCTGTTACCATTGTTATCACCACTTGGGGACTGCCAACTCCATCTGTTACCATTGATATCACCACTTGGGAACTGCCAACTCCATCTGTTACCATTGTTATCACCACTTGGGGACTGTCAACTCCATCTGTTACCATTGATATCACCACTTGGGAACTGCCAACTCCATCTGTTACCATTGATATCACCACTTGGGGACTGCCAACTCCATCTGTTACCATTGATATCACCACTTGGGAACTGCCAACTCCATCTGTTACCATTGTTATCACCACTTGGGGACTGCCAACTCCATCTAAATCTCACACTTGTTGTCTTTTACAACATGAAACAGTGAGTAGTAATCCTGATATCACTAACATTGCACAGTAACATCTCTAAATCACTGACTACAAGCAATTACATGTCCTTTATATGATGTTGCAGTCAACCCCAACATATTTTGCTATTTGTGATTTACTAGGCAAGTTTACGTTCAGTAGTTTGTCATTGGTTTCTGAACGACAGACACTCATACCATTGTCTGAAAATCAACCAAGGCTGTCCTGCTTCCAAATCGCCTGAAGCTGTTTTGCGAATACGGTATATGGGACTGCGAATCGCTATCGCAATGCCGCCACCACGGTACTGGTTACAACTAGCAATACAATCTCTAAGTCACTGACACCACATAGTCACGTTTTTAATTACTGACATAATCACTGACATCACACAGTAAACTCTCTATGTCACTTATATTCCACAGTAAAACGTCTAAATCAATGAAATCACACAGTAAACTATCTATGTCACTTATATCCCACAGTAAAACGTCTAAATCAATTAAATCACACAGTAAACTCTCTATGTCACCTATATCACATAGTAAAACTTCCAAATAAATGGATCAAACAGTAAACTCTCTATGTCACCTATATCCCACAGTAAAACTTCTAAATAAATGAATCAAACAGTAAACTCTCTATGTCACTGGTATCCCACAGTAAAACTTCTAAATAAATGAATCAAACAGTAAACTCTCTATGTCACTGGTATCCCACAGTAAAACTTCTAAATAAATGAATCAAACAGTAAACTCTCTATGTCACTGATATCCCACAGTAAAACGTCTAAATCAATGAAATCACATTTTAAACTCTCTATGTTACTGATATCCCACAGTAAATTATGAAAATCACTGTCTTCAAACAATAAAATCTCTGAATCATTGACATGACACAGGAAATTTTGAAATCACTCACATCACACAGTAATATCATCAACATCACCCAGTAACATCTCAAAATCACTCACATCACACAGTAATATCTCAAAATTACAGTAACATTCCCACATCATGAGAGTCATAGAGTCTTTCAATTGGAATACAGCTCTACACCCTATGATGATGGCAAACATATCCCATATGTGAAAGCTAGTGTCCTATGGTGAAAAGAAGTACTCAAGATTATGTGAAACTCAGCTAATATTATACCAGACAGAGTGTATAGGAGATAGACAAGTGTATAGGAGATAGACAGGCTACTAAAACTTGCGGGAACAGATTGCAGCACTTAGCTGGTGCAGAAGTCGGACAGTTGAGCTGAATTGTGTTTGTTATGCCATGTTGTGTAAGGACACCTCAATTGCACTGTGAGTCGTGGCAGTATTTGTCCTCAATGTCAAGCAACATTGTCCGACACCTCAACTGCACTGTGAGTCGTGGCAGTATTTGTCCTCAATGTCAAGCAACATTGTCCACAAAAATAAAGCTGTTTTGATCACCGAAAGAAATTTGTTATGATCATCTTATCAAGTTTTCTTCTGGGCATCAGCAGTTGTACTGGAATAAAGAAGTGAGTTATGAAACCTAACATAGAGCAGGTGCATGACCAGGGCCCGTATGGAAAGCAAAGAATAATAACACTGTAACCTAGCACGCTTGTTATAAGAAGCCACTAAGGAGAGTTGCTGCATGTTCAGAAAAATGGTGGCCACCGTTTGCTGAACTAGCTGGGTTTGCCTTATGCAGTAATGTGTGGCTGCTGGTTTTCTAGTGACTGCCGCTTCCATCGACGATGAACTGTATTTTCGGGGCGGACTTTTGTGCTGGCATTCTGACAGCGGCATTATGCATAATATACCTGTGCGGGCTTGTTGGTTTGTCAAGACTCCTGTCTGTTCCACTTTTCAAATGAGGCAGTGAGTAGCATTTTGTGTGATATTTAGTGGTACAGGAATAGAGCATGATAGGGCGACCCTTTGCCATGAAGTTAGAACCATGACAAATTAACTAAGGAGAGTTGGCATGGGGCCATCAATCCTAAAGAAATCTTGAGCTGCAAAATCCAATAACCATGACCAAATCCAAAGACAAATTAATGAAAGCGTTGGACATGGACTGAACAGCATAAGACGGCAAAAGGTAAGGCAGCCTGGCATGAGTTCATTGAGGCCCTATACTACAACAAGTGGTAGAGGACAGAAGAAAAAGAAACCACACAGTAAAATCAAAAGGATGATGAGTTATTATTGCTCTTGTTAGTTTTATGACATTGATGATGTGGGAATTGTACTGTAATTTTGAGATATTACTGTGCGATTTCTCTTCACTAGTAAGAGTCAATTTCAACAGGTTTTGTGACCTACTGACTCTTTCTGTACCAACTTTGGTAGTAGGTCCCATAACAGCTGCCAACAGCTATTTGATAGTGAAATAACTGACATCAAGGTAAACTCCCCATATCATGATGTTACCGACAGGCATAATAAAATCACTAAATTAGACATCACACAGTAAAATTTCAAACATTGATGTCACTGACATAATATAATACTGTCATTGACTGAAACAGTGACTCAAATTCAAACATTCAATGTACAAGTTAACTCAAACTAACAACTGTAAATTTTAAAAATCAAATCCAAAACTAAACATATTTAGCACTGAGTTCATAACAAAATTTAAGTCATAATATACAAGACAAAAACACAAAGACAGGTCCAGAAAAGCTGAACATTTTAATGTGTGTTGAGGCAGGCTCATCCAGGTGTTACCAAAGTGCATAAAGGAAGCAATGAACAGTAATACTGTAACCTTCCATGCATGGCACAAGGGGCGACTAAGAAGGTTTGGCTTGAGACTCACACCACAGAAAACTTTAGCAGCAAAATCCAACCAACCTTGAATAATTCTACACAAGGCTTGCATGAGCTGATTGAGTGCCTATGTTTCACTGAGAGGTGAAAGGATGAGGAAGAAGAAGAAGAAGAAGAAGAAGAAGAAGAAGAAGAAGAAGAAGAAGAAGAAGAAGAAGAAGAAGAAGAAGAAGAAGAAGAAGAAGAAGAAGAAGAAGAAGGAAGGATGAGGATGAAGAAGAAGAAGAAGAAGAAGAAGAAGAAGAAGAAGAAGAAGAAGAAGAAGAAGAAGAAGAAGAAGAAGAAGAAGAAGAAGAAGAAGAAGAAGAAGAAGAAGAAGGAAGGATGAGGAAGAAGAAGAAGAAGAAGAAGAAGAAGAAGAAGAAGAAGAAGAAGAAGAAGAAGAAGAAGAAGAAGAAGAAGAAGAAGAAGAAGAAGAAGAAGAAGAAGAAGTGGTAAGCTACAATGTATACAACAAAGACATAAAGAACAGCTGTCTTACCAGCACTTAACTCCAATACGTGAGCCAGTGGGAGGTAGCCAACATAAGCATCATTTTCACTGAAAGTAAAACAAGTGAATGTTTGTTTCTGGTTGAACGATATTTGTAGATTACGCCAGGATGTTTATGCTCCATGTGAAATGTCAACCGTGTGACTCTAGCGCTCTGTCAATATCTGAATTGTACACATAAAGATACCAGCACTCTCTCAACACTAGAAATGTAAACGCTGATGATTCAAACACTCTGTCACCATCTTAACTTTAAACACTGATGATTTTAGCACTCTGACCAACATCTCAACTTTAAACACTGATGATTCTAGCATTCTATCAACACTAGTACTGTGAACATGATGTTTCTAATACTCTTTAAACTGTTTAATTGTAAACATTGATGATTCAATAACTAACAATAAGCGGGGATGATAAAACAGCAAAAGTTAATGATACTTTCACATGAAATGAAGATGATAAAACAGCAGAAGCCATGAGTTTTCACTTGAAGCGAAAACAATAAAACAGCAGAAACTAATGAAACTTTAACATGAAACGAAGACAATAAAACAGCAGAAGCTATAACAGTTTTCACATGAAGCAAGGATGATGAAAAGCAGAAGCTTATAACATTTTCATAATTGAGTAAGGATGATAAAACAGCAGAAGCTAATGATGTTTCCACATGAAGCAGGGATGATAAACAGCAGAAGCTAACACAGCAGCAGCTAATGAAATTTCACAAAAAGCAAGGATAAAACAGCAGAAACTAATGACATCTTCACGTGAAGCAAGGATGATAAAACACCAGAAACTAATGACATCTACACATGAAGCAAGGATTATAAAACAACAGAAGATAATGACATCTTCACGTGAAACAAGGATGATAAAACAGCAGAAGATAATGATATCTACACATGAAGCAAGGATGATAAAACATCATCATCATCATCAAGTGCCCTGCCAGTTGGCGCAGGCGTTCATGGCTCTCCACAGATTTCGTTTTTGGTGTTCTGGGTCATCTCTGCTGATGATACTCCTCCGTGCCACCGTCTCAATCCATCCAGCATCATTTCTTTTGGTCTGCCTCTGCCTCTCTTCTCCTCGATTTTTCTAGTTGTCACGATGTTCTCCAATGCCTCTCTTCTCATCACATGACCAAAGAAAGCTGTTTGTCTCTTTCTTATTGTTGTATATAGTAATCTAGTTTCATTAGCCTTTTTCAGGCAATCGTTGCTATTTACTCTAGCAGTCCAAGGAATTCGCAACATTAGTCTAAACAAACACATCTCTGTTTCTTCTAAGTTCTTCCTAATATGTTCATGATGATAAAACAGCAGAAGATAATGACATCTTCATGTGAAGCAAGGATGATAAAACAGCAGAAACTAATGAATCTTCACATCAAGCAAGGATGATAAAACAGAAGAAGATAATGACATCTACACGTGAAGCAAGGATGATAAAACAGCCGAAGATAATGACATCTACACTTGAAGCAAGGATGATAAAATAGCAGAAACTAATGACATCTTAACATGAAGCAAGGATGATAAAACAGCAGAAACTAACATCTTCTTCATGTGAAGCAAGGATGATAAAACAGCAGAAGATAATGACATCTTCACATGAAGCAAGGATGATAAATCAGCAGAAACTAATGACATCTTCACATGAAGCAAGGATGATAAAAGAGCAGAAACTAATGACATCTTCACATGAAGCAAGGATGATAAAACAGCAGAAGATAATGACATCTTCATATGAAGCAAGGATGATAAAACAGCATAAGATAATGGTATCTTCACATGAAGCAAGGATGACAAAACAGCAGAAGATAATGGTATCTTCACATGAAGCAAGGATGATAAAACAGCAGAAGATAATGACATCTTCACATGAATCAAGGATGATAAAAAGCAGAAACTAACGACATCTTCACATGAAGCAAGGATGATAAAACAATAGAAGATAATGACATCTTCACGTGAAGCAAGTATGATAAAACAGCAGAAGATAATGACATCTTCACATCAAGCAAGGATGATAAAACAGCAGAAGATAATGACATTTTCACATAAAGCAAGGATGATAAAACAGCAGAAAATAATGACATCTTCACATCAAGCAAGGATGATAAAACAGCAGAAACTAATGACATCTTCACATGAAGCAAGGATGATAAAACAGCAGAAACTAATGACATCTTCACATCAAGCAAGGATGATAAAACAACAGAAACTAATGACATCTTCACATCAAGCAAGGATGATAAAACAGCAGAAGATAATAATATCTTCACATCAAGCAAGGATGATAAAACAGCAGAAACTAATGACATCTTCACATGAAGCAAGGATGATAAAACAGCAGAAGATAATGACATCTTCACATCAAGCAAGGATGATAAAACAGCAGAAGATAATGACATTTTCACATAAAGCAAGGATGATAAAACAGCAGAAGATAATGACATCTTCACATCAAGCAAGGATGATAAAACAGCAGAAACTAATGACATCTTCACATGAAGCAAGGATGATAAAACAGCAGAAACTAATGACATCTTCACATCAAGCAAGGATGATAAAACAACAGAAACTAATGACATCTTCACATCAAGCAAGGATGATAAAACAGCAGAAGATAATGATATCTTCACATCAAGCAAGGATGATAAAACAGCAGAAACTAATGACATCTTCACATGAAGTAAGGATGATAAAACAGCAGAAACTAATGACATCTACACGTGAAGCAAGGATGATAAAACAGCAGAAGATAATGACATCTTCACATCAAGCAAGGATGATAAAACAGCAGAAACTAATGACATCTTCACATGAAGCAAGGATGATAAAACAGCAGAAACTAATGACATCTACACATGAAGCAAGGATTATAAAACAGCAGAAGATAATGACATCTTCACATCAAGCAAGGATGATAAAACAACTGGAATTTATGAAGTTTCCACACAAATCAATCACCAACCCCAGGCCAGGTATCCTCTGTATCTGCCCAGAGGTTCCACACATGAGATTTCTATGGGATATCACCACACCTGAAAACAGATGCAGTTCAGTCAAGGGAAGATGATCAAGTATGTCTACATCATGCTGGAGACTAACATCAACAGAAACAAGTGTTTCAACCCAGCAGGATTTTGTGACATCAATGTTATACATCTGTACTCCTGAGAGAAGAGCCATGATGGCAGAGTGATTAGTGCACTTGCCGGCCAAGATCATGGTCTGGGTACAATACCCAGCAGAGAGACTATTTTTTTGATTGGTGCGACTCTGGAGACCACACCCACCTATATTAACATGGATCCATGATAATTTTCAGAATTGTCTGGGAATAAGAGGTGGCAAGGGAGGGAACTTATTATGTTATTGTGTGGAATATGTGAAGGGCTACAACTTTCATACAGTATCTGTTATGGCACTACCGTTACAACTTTACTCACTAGAGAGTCTTAATGCATGTTAAAAAAAGGGGGGAGTGTGTGTGTGTGTGTGTTTTTCTCTCTTATTTCCTCACTTTGAACTCAAGCGTAGTCCATACACATGCTACTACTTCTAGTGCACTGGAGTGACTTGTGTGTGTGGAGTAGCTTTCCCTATTACCAGTGTCCCTCGCTGTCAGAACACCTAATCTTCTTCTTCTTCATCGTTCATCTGGATTTTTTTTTTCCGGACGTGACTGCGTTGTGCCTGTTTACAGCAGAGCTGCGTTCTTGTGCCGTTAGGCCGACACATCCGACTTCTGCGGGCATTTGTTGACCGGGTTAACCTTCCCGGGGAACACCTAATCTGACTTCAGAGGTATCTGTAATTTACGTCTCCCCAAGTCAAGGACGAGAAGTCAACATTTTAGTCCAACTGACTGGTGTAGGGGATGAACCCGCTACTTCGGCATCAGCATACCGGATGTTTAAGAACGAGAGCTCTTGTCCATTCGCCCATGCAAACCTCCAACATGAGGTGATGATAGCGATGTTCTGCCAAGGACCTAATACACAATGATGATGGTTCATAAAGAAACAATTCATAATGCAACATCATAATAAATGGAGAAATGTTAAGCCCAGGCAATGAATTCAAATCTCTGCGTCTCCTGATCAGTAGATGGAAGATGTACGAGGGCTATTCCAAAATCAACTTCTGATCGCCTTGTAAAAATAAACCAGTTGCCACAGTGACACCGTTCATTCCTTGCATCATTCAGTAGCCTTTTAGCTCACTACACACCAACTTACAGTCGCATTTGTTCATTGGTTCACGAATAGCGAATGAATAAATATGGACACTGCTATTGCCCTTCCCGCCAGCTGTGAAATTCACAGTGTTATTTGTTTTCTTCAAGCAGAAGGTTAATATGTGGCTGAGATTCATCATCGACTGTGTCGTGTGTACGGTGATAGCCCTCGTATTACAAGATAAAATGTAGAATAGCTCAAGTTAAAGTAGCATTCTACACAGGATGAATAGCATAAGCTACATATCATTGTCACATGAAGGTGAGGAGGACAGCCGTTGAGCTTCTTCTTCTTACAGTCCATGCCATGTGGTGTTGGTGATCATGTCTGCCCACAGCCCTCTGTCACGTGCACTGCCATTCATTTCTTGTCCCGATGTTCCTCCATGCCATGATGTTAAACTGTCCTGTAACTTCTCTTTTAGTCTCAAGCATATGTACTAGCAAACACTGAATAAAAAGGCTCGTATAAATACTGTCAGAATGGTATCAACATTACCTTTAGGCAGCCCCGTAGACCCGCTGGTGTACATAATCACAGCAACATCATCAACTTTGGGTTTTTCTTGATTAATGTTACCTGCAACAGTTGGATAACATTACATAAGCCGACTATTGTATGATCAGCACAGTGTTTCCTATAAGAGTTGGATAACATAAAAGTTACCCACTGTATTATTAGTACAGGCTTACTTGTTCTGACCTAGAGTGAGGGCATCAATGGCTGACAGCACCGACAGGCAGCATATACTGACAGAACTGTCAGCAGACATAGAACTAACAGAACTGACTGGAAGCATATACTGACAGAATTTACAGCACTGACTGGTAGGCGTAGAACTAACAGAATTGACAGCATTGAATGACAGGCATAGAACTAACAGAATTGACAGCACTGACTGCAGGCATATACTGACAGAATTGACAGCACTGAGTGGCAGCATGCACAGATGGAAATGACAGGACTGACTGGTAGGACATACTCAGAGAGCTGGCAGTAATAACAGGACATAATTACTATCAGCTCACAATGACATCAGTGACTAACAGAACTAATTGGCAGGATTGGCAGGACAATTAGATATAGCAAAGATTACACATGACACATTAAAGTGGGGGTTATAGGAGCGTTAGATTTCACTAGAAAACAGCAAGTTAAATGGTTTGGCTATATAACTAGATTACAAACTAACAGTATACTACATGAAACAACGATGTACAGACCAAATGGAAGCAGAAGAATAGGCCAACCATGTAAACGATGGACAGAAGGAATAACAGTCAATGGGAATCTCGATACATGAAGCCCATAAACAGGCACTTGCCCGCTGTTTATGCTTCACCTCAACCTGTTTATGCTTCACTTCAATAACCAGACAACAACAACAAAATTTATTCACAAATTTAACAGAAAGACAGTAAATTAACAACAATTAAAATAATTTATTCACAGAATTAATAGGCAGACAATAAACAAACAACAACTTATCATGTGCAGAGTGCAAAGTTATCATCATCATCATGTGCCATGCCGATTAGTGTGGCCATGTTTCGCCATCTCACTCGATCACCAGAGTCGTGGATCAGCTCAGTGTTCCTGTCTTGACCATGCCATGTGGCCAAGCCATCCAGGTATTTACTTCTCTGCGTCCCTTGATCTTGCCAGTTGTCACCAAGTTCTCCAATTTATTTCTTCTCATAACGTGACCAAAAAATGTTGACTGTCTACGTCTAATTTCTCTAATCAGTTTATGATTTTCATTTGTTTCTCGTAGGACTTATTCATTGATTTTTCTGTCTGCACTATAGACACCCCAATAGTGTGTATGCGTTACATCCTTGGTCTGCCGAATGTTGCTGGTAGGCTCAAGGTGATGCAGGCGAAGGCATACCTCAGAGTAGCTGCAGACACAGACCACCCACTGCATGAGGCGCTGGACGCAGTTAAGGGTCAGCGACTGATAAGAGGGAAATCATGGATGGCTCAGGCAGAGGATACTATCAGACAGGTGTGTCCCTTGGAGAACATTAGGCGTGGAGAGGAGTGGGTCAGAGTGCCAGCGGAGCAGTCAGACTTGTGCAGAGTTATAATTACATTAAGCCTGGAGTGCAGGGAGTGGCCAGCAGGGGCCACGGAAGTGGAAATCCAGCAACTAATTCAGGACAATGCTCACTCGGGTGATGTGATTATCTACACAGATTGTTCAGTGTCAAGAGGTGAGAAAAGTGGCTGGGGGTTCATAGCCAAAGCCAATGGTCGACGTTTGGGGCAGGAGAGCCTGGCATATGATACCACAACATCCAGCTTAAGAATGGAGGTGGAGGAGGTCACTGCGGAGTGGCTTGTTTCGCTTCGGAGGTCACGGGTGACAAGCATCGCCTGGATCTTTTCTCCGGGGCATGCCGGTGTGCTGGAAAATGAACAGGTGGACAGATTGGCTGGCTCTGCAGAACTTGGTGGAGTATTGATACATGACAAGGCAGACGTGGTTGCGGCCTTGTGGGAGCATGTGCACACCTCAGAGGAGCAAATGGATTACCATGGTCTGGCAAGAATGAGACAGCGAGGAGTGACGAGGGGATCTGGCCGACGCTCAACGCTCAGAGGAAAGGCGAGATGGACATATAATCAGATTGCTACTGGTACTATTAGTGTTGGAACTCTTCGCTGGCTGCTGAGGATGGGGACGGAGCACTTATGGGAATGCCCCGAATGCTGTGATGTCGATTCCTAAATCAATCAATCAATCAATCAATCTGTCTGCCCATGGTATTCTTTACATTTTCCTCAGAAACCAAATTTCCACATACATTAGATGTTTTTCAGCTTGTTTGCTCATTATCCATGCTTCACATCCATACAAAAGCACAGGTTCTATTCTATGTAACACCTCAACACTCTTTTTCTCATTGCAAATGACATCTCTTTATTAGTCAGTATGATTTTCATCTTGCAAAAGGGTACCATGGCGATTCTTGTTCTAATCTCTTCAAGACATTTCCCATCAGATGTTATGACTGTTCCGAATTGTACCGATTCACTTGTTTAAGAATATTCCCATTTATTTGTATATTACATTGTGGTATTTCCTCTTTCCTAGTGACGACCATAATGTGTGTCTTTTTACAATTTAATTCTAACCCTAGTTGTTCACCATGTGCAACAATCACATCTACTAAATGTTGCAGATCCTGCTCATTGTCTGCAATCAATACTGTATCATCTGCATATCTCACAACTCTAGTGATCGTGTGAGATGGTGAAACATGGCAGTCCATGCTTATCGACATGATATATGATTGATGAATATATAAATCTGCAGTGTGCACCAGACGAGATGCAGCAGAATATGCCAGGCACCAAACAGTCCAAGATATTGTTTATGACGTCTGTGTTTAAATCCATTAACGGAATACATTATTTTTACACAAACAACAAGAATGATTCATTCACAAATTGAATAGTTACACAGTAAATTAACAAAAACCAAAATCATTTCTCCAGATTGTTCCTCACACTCACTTACTGTGCTCTGGTTTGGCCCCGATGACTTCAACTTCCTGCATAGACAAAACTGTGATCTCATTGGGTATATTCAGGTGGGCTTTGATCAGCTTTGCCCTGGTACAACCCATCACAATCACGTGGGTGACCTTTGGCGTCTTCGGCAGCACATCCTGTTAACAAGCAGAACGTTATACACTAAAGACATGAGATTCATTTATCTAACCCAATTCATTGTGGAATATCACACATTTTATAACTTCGTCACCATGTGCCTGACGATTGTATGGGTGGACATAGGTTGCCACCTCACACGATTACTAGAGTCTTGTATCGGATCTATGTGAGTTGTCAAATCATAATGTACTAAGCATCTGTATGGAAGGTAGTCTGCTACTGCTTTCTTTCTAGGCAGTGGTTAGTATTCATAACCATTGTCTCTATAAAGAGATCTTCTGCCAAACGTTATGAACTTGAAATCATAACTAACAACTATCTGATGGATGCTCTCATACTCAATCCACCACTTGCTCATGGTGTAACATTACCCTGGTTTTTTTTAATAAATAGGAGGGGGGTCAGCCACAAGGGTACTCCACCTTGCCATGAGTGTCCTGCTGGCTAGCAGAGGGAAGAAAGACTCTTATCTTTGATAAAGGAAACATCCGCTCCACCTGATTTTATATACTATATACAAAAACATTCAATGAAGTTGTTCACTTGATAATACTTATGTTGTAATTATATCTCCCTGAACAGGCTAGCAGGGAATGCACCTCTTGGTGGTAGTTTGCCTATGGACAAGGGGGAGGTGGTCGTGCGCTTGTGAGACCAGGTGGAAAAGGCGGAGGAACAGATTGAGGACCCATGTGTGGAAAGAATTAGATCGCGGGGGATTGGCAGGGGTTCTGGAAGAATCTCAAAACTGAGAGGTAAGACCAGGAGAACTTTTAATCAGATGGCGGTGGGAACGATTAGTAGTATGACTCTTTGCTGGTTGTTGAACGAGGGGACGGAGCACGTATGGGAATGTCCTGAGTGCAGTGATGTCCGTTCTTAACTCAACTCAACTCTCCCTGATTGACCGAACCAGGGGTCCAGAATCCAATTACCATTAGTGGTAGGGTTTGTTTCCCAACCACCACAGCTCTGGGGTGTCAACAAAGCCCTAAATGAGTATCAGAGATGGTTTTAGACAGGAAGTTGGTCATCCCATCTCATCATGTCATGACAAAGTATATGTGAACTTCTATCACTTTAAACCCCCAGGGATCTGTTATGGGATTACCTTTATCAATGCTGTCATAAGGTGGAATGAGAACATTACTGGAACTTTCCATACATGATTTGGATACAGGATTCTCTGTGTGTGTGTGTGTGTGTGAGAGAGAGAGAGAGAGAGAGAGAGAGAGAGAGAGAGAGAGAGAGAGAGAGAGAGAGAGAGAGAGAGAGAGAGAGAGAGAGAGAGAGAGAGAGAGAGAGAGAGAGAGAGAGAGAGATGGACAGGAGAGAGTGGAATAAGGAAAGAGAGGGGGTAGGTGGAGAGGTAGAATGAGAAGAAAAGAGAAAGGATGGGTGAGAGAGAAAGGGAGGGAAGAGACAGGGGGGAATAAGAGAAAGAGGAGAAAGACAGTGCCCCAAAATTCTTTCATTTTTTATCCTTTGAAGTCTACCTCGGTAAAGGCGCGTGTGTGCATATGTGGGGAGGCGCGCGCGCACAAAAGCATGTATGTATTCTGTATCACATTTATAGCCTGAGAAAGTTTCAACCTATATCATCTGCCTTAGCAATGTGCTATGTCAGCTATAACTCTCACCTGAAACTTTGGTAGCAGCTCAAAGCTGGTGATGACAAAAGAGACTTCAGTTTCTCTAATTCCATGAATGATGGCGTCAATTCCAAGTGTTGCATATAAGGTGACCACTGTAGGGTAGAGAATACACATCTCAGCTGCTGCACATTATGATTACCAGACTAGGAGACTAAACTTGGCAAACAAAGTCAAGTACAGACAAAAAGAAACTATCATTATCATCACATGCCATGCCGATAAGTGTGGGCGGTCATGGTTCGACATCTCACATAAACACTAGTCTTGGAAACAGTCTGTTATTCTCCCAATTATGCTGTGTGGTTAAATCATCCAGGTCTCTCTCTGCCTTTCTCATCACTCTTTTCTCATCAATTTTGCCAGTTATTACTAAGCTTTCTAGTTTACTTAGAAAATCAAAACAAAAAAGTTAATCACTGATAATAAGAGATTATACTTAGCTACAAAATGAACCACAGACAAGCAGACGATACTTGATAACAGAGTGAAACACAGAAAAGAAGAAACCATTCTTCACAACAAAGGAAAATATAGACAAAAGAGACAACACTTTACTTAAAAAGAGAACAATAGCGCGCTTTTGATGTAGTGGTTATGACATTATGCTGACAATGGCGTGAGTGTGGCAGCATGAGGAGTCTATAAAAGCTCTCATCATTCACTATGGGAGGAAAATATGGCCACCTATTCCTGTGAGCACTCAGGCCTATGAAATGTCATTATTCAAGCACTTCACATGCCCACAGCAGTTCTGCTACTGGGTGTTTTGTGTGTGTGTTTTGTTTTAGAAATGTACCAAAGACAAGAAGAATATGACTGACTGACTGACTGGCACCTTGCCGTCTTCACAGACGATAGTTTGTAAAATGGGGTTGTCTCTCCATAACACAAAGCCTGGGCTGAATTTAGAGACCATGTGTTGCCCTTGCAGCATGATCCCTCTCTCGGCCTGTTTAGTTTACTCCAGAGGAAAGGTGACACCAATACGTCTGGAACAAGTCAGGCTGCAGAAGCTGCCAGATCAGCAAAGCAATGCTCTAACTGTCCGCCTATCGGAGCTTTGATCCTAGACCAGTTACCAACCAAGGCTTAGGGCCTGGTCTGCCCTGACATTTAGTCTTTAGGTTGCATTTCTTCACACAAGGATAAGGCTTGTACCCTCCCAATTGCGCTCTTCCGCCCGAAGCCGTTGGAACAATGTGGGGTGTCGGGTTTAGTAAGCGCCACCCAACATTCGGCGCTAACAGAAGCAGGTAGTACAGCAAAGAGAATATACTCGACAATAAAATTAAATACAAATAAGAAAAGGCTGCACTTGGCAACAATGTGAAACACAGAAAAGTAGAGATTATACTTGATTACAGAATGAAACAAAAACCAGATAAGATTATATGTAGCAACAACAAAACAAAAATTACTGATCACAAAGTGAACAAGGAAACTAAACCGGCAACAACGTGATAATAGACAAGAAGACTATACTTCACAAAACATAGAAATGCCAATATGCATCTCTGTGCTGGAGTCTATAATCATGACCTGACACAGTCATGCAGTATTTTTATAAATTAAATTTTTCTAGAAACTAGAGAGAAACACAACAGGACACAGCCAGGAAATCACCAGGAAATATATTACAACAGACAATAATTGCGGCTCTCAGACCATGACCACACAAACCTTCCCTATAATGTAATTAAAGCAATTGACCATTTTCCACACCATGAGGCATTATAGGTACATGATGCTTGCCCCATATTTTTATAGACCAATTGGTGCTTGATGTGTGATGTAGTAAATATCACATTCGTTGCCTTTATTTCCCAGAACATTTTCTGGTGCCCATTTTAGACTTCGTCGACGTGTGGTACTAGGTAAATCTTTTCTTCAATTTTGCCCATGCACACACACACACTCTCTCTCTCTGTTCTTATCACTCAACCCTTGCCCACACCTCAAGTGGACAGATAACACAATATTACACAGACTTAAAAGTCGCTTAAAAGTCGACAGGGTCGACTTCATTGCACCTGGTTTTTATCCCATATGGCTCAGTCTCTTTCCGCAGAGAAAAGGGTCGCACAAAACATGAACTCCGTAGCTCCAGTGATGACCCACAGGAGTCTTCAAATAAATGCACTCGTGAACTGAAGGACGCAGCCCAGAATCAAACCCACAACCTTCGCAGCACGAGTCAGACGGCTTGACCACTTCGCCATGGAGACTCTCATTTTACAGACTAACTGCAGCCAAAGATTATCTGCCAGAGGCTATTCAGTTTTCTGATTAAACTTATGCTCATTTAAGATAAAAGGCCACCTCTGAGCTGCTGTAAAACTGTACATCATCCAGTGGCTTGCCGGCTTGCGTGGGCGATCATGTCTCTCCACAAATTGCGATCTCCAATGGCATGGATCAATTCATGTGTTGACTCCCTTCCATGCCATGACACAAGACTGTCAAGAATCTTCTCATGCTATCTTCCTCTATCTCACTTTCCACAAATCTTTCCGTTTGTCATATGTTCCAGTTTTTTTCTTCTCAAAACATCACCAAAAAACAATGACTACCTCTTTCTGATGTTTGTGATAAGTTGCCTTTGTGAATCAGCTTCCCTTAAAATGTCTTGCTTGCTCATTTTGGCTATCCAATGAGCTATCAAGATGTTTTAAGGGAAGCTGAGTTGCAAAGACAACTTATCACAATTTTACATAAGTAATGTTAAAAGTGCCGGTCTCACTGGCCTAGAGTTAGCGACTTTCTCTGTAATCCTGTATACTCTCGTGAGTAACGTGACGACGGCGAGAATCGGTAGCGGTTCTAACCGTGTCAGTAACTTATGGGGTATGTGAGCCGGTCGCTCAGAAAGCAATGGCAAACTACTGAGCGTAATCTTGCCAAGAAATCAACAATCAGCTGAAAGATGCTGATGTTGACAGCGATGTCCTGTAAAGGATATACAACAACAACACACACAAAATGTTAAAAGTGGAAGACCCTTTAACATGCCTTAGCTGCTGCATTAGGCATATGGTGCAAGACCCACATCTTTATAGACCCCCTTGGCACTCGGGTGGGTGATGTGGTTAGTATCACACACACCTCTCTGGACATTTCCTGGTACCCACTTTAAACTGCTCTGACCTGGAAGCTCAGTTCAAATGTACAAATCCCTCCCAATGTGGATTAAAACCCATGACCATCCAGTCAGTATACTGAGACAAAAGTCAACCTCCTGACTGCTGTAAATCCACATGTTAAGACAGTGGAGGCAGACCTATACTTGTTTAAAACCCAGTGCACTCACCAGGGAAGTTATTCTTGAAACAAGCCTGAGCTGAGATCATCCATTCTGCTCTCGTTTCTGCAAAAATAACCAGCCTTGACCTTGGCCTGTGACCCAAGGCAAACAACCCATTGCCAAAGTTGCTGATTCTTGCAGAAACTTCTCCATAGGTTTCCCACTGATATTGGCCAAGGACAAGCTGTGGACAGTCCAATGAGCAGGATGTAGAATGACAAATTATCTTTTATTTACTTCCGTTGTCAATCTCCCTGACAATCTCTCTCGCATGAGCTTCTCAGTTTTTCAACCTTCCTTGTTTGAGTTACTCGAACTTTAAACTGTTCAGACATAATCTGCACAGACATTCTATCAACCTTCCTGACATGACCTGCTCAGACATTCTATCAAAATTTCTGATTTGACCTAATCAGACAGTCTATCAACCTTCCTGACATGACCTGCTCAAACAATCTATTACCCTTCCTGTCATGACCTACTCAGACAATCTATCAACCTTCCTGGCATGACCTGTTCAGACACCTCAGACAATCTATCAAACTCCCTGACATGACCTGCTCAAACATCACAGACAATTTATCACATTTCCTGTCATGACCTGCTCAGACAATCTATCAACCTTCCTGTCATGACCTACTCAAGACTACACTACCTCACTTTTTGAAATGTCTCAGTCAGACTATCAGTCTTGCTGGCATAACTTGCTCAGACCATCACTATTCACTCAATCTCTGTAACACAAACTACTTATCTAAAGACTCTCAACTACTCATTATTCACCTACCACACGAACTACTCATTCCACGCCAACCACATGAATTATCCACTCTATGCCTACCACATGAATTATCCACTCTATGCCTACCACATGAATTACTCATTCCACACCTACCACATGAATTATCCACTCTATGCCTACCACATGAATTACTCATTCCACACCTACCACATGAATTATCCACTCTATGCCTACCACATGAATTATCCACTCTATGCCTACCACATGAATTACTCATTCTACGCCTACCACAGAAAGTACTCATTCTACGCCTATCACTTGAATTAATCATTCTACCCTTCTCACATGAACTACTCATTCTACCCTTCTCACATGAACTACTCATTCTACCTCTTGAATATAAACTACCCATCTCATCTCTCTGTGTGGATGGGAAGATGTGTGGGTATGGGTGGGTAATGTGAGTGGGTGAGGGATGTGTGTGTTGGTGCGGGATGTGTGTGTGGGAGGGGTAAGTATGTGTGGTTGGGGTGTGTGATTGGGTGGGTGGAGCATGTGTGGGTGGACGAGTTTAAGTGGGTTGGGGTATGTGTGAGTGGGGAGTTGTGTGTGGGTGGGGATGTTTGTGTGGGTGGGTGTGAGATGTCTAGGTTGGTGAGGGGATGTGTGAGTGGGTGGAGGGATGTATGGTGGGTGGGGATGTGTGGTGGGTGGGGGTGTGGATATGGGTGGGTTATGTGTGAGTGGGTGAGGGATGTGTGTGTTGGTTGGTGCGGGATGTCTGTGTTGGAGGGGGGATGTGCCACATAACATTATAATATGCATTGTTTATGCTTACAACATTCATTTGACAATGTTTTTTTTTCCTACGTGAATGTATTATGCACTGCTGATGAACGAAAGATGAATGATTGGAAGGGCCGAATGTAAGATGGGCCTACGTGCCCAATTTGTAACCCTTTTAAAATAAAGTTCAATTCAATTCTCTCACATGAACCTCTTGAATATAAACTAATCATTCAACCTCTCAAATATAAACTACCCATCCAACCTCTCTCACACGAACTACACTTTCAAACTCTCAAATGTAAACTATAGATTCAAATCTCAAATGAAAACTACAGATTTAACTCTTAAATACAAACTAATGATTCAAACTCTCAAATATAAACTACTGATTCTATCTCTCAAATATAAACTACTCAATGAACCTTTCTCACATTAACTACTCACAAACAAAACTACTCATTGAATTTCTAAAACATAAACTATTTGTTGAGTTCTCAAACATAAACTACTCATTAACACTCAAACATAAACTACTCATTCAAACTCTCAAACATAAACTACTCATTCAACCTCTCTGGCATGGACTATTCAAACTACCAACAAATCACTTGCATGCAACAAATGTTCATGACATTTCACCCCGATAAAGCATCTAGTTCACATAACACACAGGCATTAACCTGATAACAACGAACCTTCTTAAAGACTTTCCCATTGGGCTGAACCTCTTCGTCCTCAGTGATCACATCTCGGGTTCCCAGGCAGGGTTGACTACTATACAGACGACAAGCTCGTACAAAGAGGTCATCTAAAGTTTTGCATTCTGAAAAGATACTTGTGGTCAGGCCAGTAGAGGGGACATCAACTGACCGCCAGGGATCGGAAGGTTTCCCTGATACCGGCTTTGCCTGTGGGTTCAAACATACAACTGAATGCAGTACATTGTAAGTTTTACAGTAATTTCCATGATGTATGCAAATGCAGTTGTTAATGATATTACTGGCAGCTATATTTACAAATACAGTAACACTTATCAACATGTGCCATGCCTACAGGCATGGGCTGTCATGGTTCAACATCTCAAAGATTGCCAGGGTATTGGATCAGGTCTGCACTCTTGTCCCGATTATCCCAAGTGGCCAAAACAGGTATTTATCTCTATGTCTTCACCCGTGCTTTTCCTCCCATCAAATTTGCCAACTGTCACTAAGTTTCCTAGTTTATTTCTCCTCATAACATGCCCAAAAAATCTTGACTGTCTGCATCTAATTTCTCTAATGAATTTACAGTTTTTATTTGTTTCACGAAGGATTGTTTAATTCTTTTTCTGTCTGTCCATGGTATTCTTTGCATTTTTCTTAGAAACCACAAGTTCACTGCGATTATTACTTATTACCAGATAACACTATGATCAAAACACAAGGAGTATCAAACTACCTATCACAGAATAACTGCCATCTGACAAATGTGCAAGAAAATAGCATACGTTTACAACTCAGATGGCTCAGAACAATTACAATAAGACAACACAGCCTTATGTACCCAAAATTCTTCTTCTTCTTTTTCTTTTTTCGTGTAACCAATATTCAAAATGTGGGAGTCAGTACTGTCATTACTCTGTGCCTTAGAACAGGACACAATAGATTTTGCAACACAATAGATTATGTATACAAAATTCAAGATTGGTGAAACAGCCATGTGCACATGTGGATTGGCGCCGCAGGCAGCAGGTCACATACTCCAAGACTGCCCAAAATACATATCTAGGCAAACCTTCTGGCCTAGAGACAACAGTGGAAGATAAACTCTATGGACCACTGAGTGAACTAAAAAAGACAGTTAAATTCATACAATAGATAACATTGCAGTTATCAAGCGAAGGAAAGAAGAAGACCACGAGTTATTTTTTCCAGAGTCCTGGGGATCATGGCTGGAGCTACAGAGTTTGTGCTATACATGGTCTGCCATTCTGCCGACAGCGACTGAGCTAGATGGGGTGAAATGAGATGCAATTGGGGTAGCGGGGTAGGGGTATCCCCTATCAAAGGAGAAGTAAGGCGCCTCCTTCCCTCCGCTAGCCTACGGGACACCCTTGGGCAAGGTGGAGTACCCGTTTAGCCCCCCGATCAGGGTTACGCTCCCGGGTAGGTGGAACCCGTTAGCTTTGGACAGCAATCCATCTAGGAGACGGAAAACTCCAAATATAAACCCCCAAGTTCAAGGTGGACCAGCGTGCTGAGGAACTGGATGGCCATGGGTTAACTGGTCATGAATGTTGGACGTCTGACAGGCATGCGGGGCAGCACAAGGCGTATGGACTTCTGCAGGACATCCCCTGCCTCTTCCCTAGCAAGCAGGCAATGCTAGGGTGACCGTTTATTTCCTGCAATATCCAAACTTTGCCTATGGATTTATTTAAACATGGGAATTGTCGCCGGAGCTACGGAGCACGTGCTCTGCGCTTGACACATCCCTCAGAGGCTAGCGAAGAGAGAGTGAGGAGGAGAAGACGAGGAAATGGTGTGAGACGACGGCATAGAAATAGGAGGGCAGGCGCCAGGAGAACAAGACGAAAAGTGGAGAGACTAGGTTTCAACTATGTAAGAGTGGGATACTGGAATTGTCGCAGTGCCAGACAGAGAGGTCCTGTATTGGAGAGACTAATATATGATTTTGACGTCCTCATGCTCCAGGAGCTAAATACAGACAAATACCATTGCCCTGGGTACGCCAGTTATATAAACCCTACTGGGCAGAAGAGACATGGACAAGGTCTGCTGGTGAAGGAAGGAGTGAAGCATGTGGTACTCGACTTGAGCCAGTGGAATCACAGTGCAAGAGAGGTCCAGGGTATACAAATGGAGATTGGTGGCTTAAGTTGGAACATCATAAATGTATATGCCACAGTGGACTGTTTTGTCAGAAAGGAACATTGGGACTGGCTTAAGGAACTGGAGGAATTACCAGGTGATAGGCTACTCATATGTGGAGACTTCAATGCAAGGAACAGAGATTGGGACAGTAGTAGAGAAAACCGACAGGGAATTGCCCTTGCAGATATCATGGTGGACTCCGATGTGGTCTGCATAAATGATGGTAGGCCGACAAGAATGGCAATGAGGCCTGGCGATGCAGACACAGCTATTGACTTGGCACTTGTCTCCCAGTCATCAGTCCTTGATGTAAAGTGGACTGTTTTGAATGACCATGGGAGTGATCACATGCCATGCTCAGTCCTGATCTCTAAACCCAGGAAAGTTAAAGCTGGGAGAGCGCGCAAGACCTTCCGGTATGAGTGGACCAATTGCCTTCTTGGACACCTCAGACAAGGGGCATGCAACAGGACTGTTAAAACTCCCTTTTTGCAGCCCCCATGGTGGACCCCAGAAGTAGACCATGCTTGGAAAGCAAAGAGAGCTGCAGTGAAGCAGCTAAAGAAAGTGCGACAGACACTTCGAAGCTCACGAGAGGAAGTGGACACAGCGGAAAATGTCAAGAAGGACAAGGTGGAGGTTTTCAAGCGCTGTGCTGCAGAGGCCAAAAAGGCAAAATGGGAATGTTTCATGAAGGAGATTGGAGGGGATAAAACACTGCAAAAATTCTGGAAACTGCACAGGCAAATGCAGAGAAAAGATCGGCCGATGACACTGGGAACAATCTATAGAGATGATGGTGTGCGCGTGACAACAGACAAAGAGAAAGGGGAGGCGTTTCTCCAGAGATTTTTAAAGCAGACCAATCATAATGATGCGGACACCAGGGATGCAGTTAGAGAGGAGCTATCTGGCACCATGAAGAATATGCAGTATGAAGACATCATACGGGTGGAAGATGTTAAACACATTTTGAAAAAGGCAAAAGACATGGCACCAGGGCCCGATGGGGTCAGGTATGGCCACATGAAGGGTTTGAGTGAAGCAGACCTGGAGGAGATGACCAACTGTTTTAACCAGAGCATTAGGACAGCATCAGTACCGCAGGATTGGGTGCACAGCTATCTCATTCCTCTCCCAAAACCATTCAAGGATCAGTCAAAGCTTAGCAGCTTTAGGATCATCACCCTTCAAAATACATTTGGGAAGGTTCTAGAGAAGGTAGTCGCTGTCAAGCTGCAAGAGTTTTTGGAAAGCGGGAAGCTTCTTCCAAGAGGCCTGGGGAGCTACAGGCCAGGAAAAGATACCTGGTCAAATGCAGCCACTTTTGCCTTTGATGTTTATGAGGGGTTCCAGAGTAGACAGGAAACGATGGCGGTAGCGCTTGATCTCGAGGATGCGTACAATAGAGTTCGATATGATATTTTGATGACCGCACTGATGGAGAAGGGGGTCAATCCCTGGTTGGTGAACTGGATAGCAGCCGTCCTGCACTCTCGTCGGGTTGCTCTCCGTCTGGGCGCATGGACTTCAGAGCCACATATGTTAACCCCGGGACTGCCACAGGGATCTGCAGTCTCACCGGTGCTCTTTAATGTGTATACAAGCTAGATTGCAAACCTAGAAGCACCAGGGGTTGGAAGAATACTAACATTTGCAGATGATATTCTTGCATATAGGCAGGGGAGAGATAGGGAGCAAACAGCCCAGGAGTTACAGGCGACAGTAGATAAAGCGATTGACTGGAGCACAGAAATGAGTGCTGTCATCCACCCGGAAAAGGCGGCTGTTTTGTGGTGCTCTCTGGACAACAGGATTATAAGAGCTGACGTCCCAAGCCTCGCGATAGATGGTAGAAATGTCAGCAGAGAGAACAAACTGAAGTATCTGGGGATCACATTTGACAGGAGCCTATCCTTCAAGGACCATGTGGAGACGGTCGTGACAAGATCTCAAAAGGGACTCAATGCACTTAAAACTATGGCTGCAATGGACATAGAGCAGAGAATGCTTTTCACACTATACCAGCACTTGATCCTCTCAGTAATTGATTATGGATTAGGTCTGCTCACTGTCTCAGAGAGTCAGCTGGTGAAGTTAGAGCGCATACAGAACGAAGTTATGCGGGTCATTCTGGGATGCACTAGAGACACCCCAGTAGTGTGTATGCGTTACATCCTTGGTCTGCCGACTGTTGCTGGTAGGCTCAAGGTGATGCAGGCGAAGGCATACCTCAGAGTAGCTGCAGACACAGACCACCCACTGCATAAGGCGCTGGACGCAGTTAAGGGTCAGCGACTGATAAGAGGAAAATCATGGATGGCTCAGGCGGAGGATACGATCAGACAGGTGTGCCCCTTGGAGAACATTAGGCGTGGAGAGGAGTGGGTCAGAGTGCCAGCGGAGCAGTCAGACTTGTGCAGAGTTATAATCACATTAAGCCGGGAGTGCAGGGAGTGGCCAGCAGGGGCCACGGAAGTGGAAATCCAGCAACTAATTCAGGACAATGCTCACTCGAGTGATGTGATTATCTACACAGATGGTTCGGTGTCAAGAGGTGAGAGAAGTGGCTGGGGGTTCATAGCCAAAGCTAATGGTCGATGTTTGGGGCAGGAGAGCCTGGCATATGATACCACAACATCCAGCTTAAGAATGGAAGTGGAAGCAGTCACTGCGGCTCTCTGCTGGATGGAGAATACGACACATACACACATCGTGATTGTAACTGACTCAGAAAGCATGCTGACGAGGGTGAGGACGGGCAGACTTCGTGCGGAGTGGTTTGCTTCGCTTCGGATGTCACGGGTGACAAGCATCACCTAGATCTTTTCTCCGGGGCATGCCGGTGTGCTGGGAAATGAACAGGCGGACAGATTGGCTGGCTCTGCAGAACTTGGTGGAGTATTGATACATGACAAGGCAGACATGGTTGCAGCCTTGTGGGAGCACGTGCACACCTCGGAGGAGCCAATTGATTACCATGGTCTGGCAAGAATGAGACGAGGAGTGACGAAGGGATCTGGCCAACGCTCAATGCTCAGAGGAAAGGTGAGATGGACTTATAATCAGATTGCTACTGGTACTATTAGTGTTGGAACTCTTCGCTGGCTGTTGAGGATGGGGACGGAGCACTTATGGGAATGCCCCGAATGTTGTGATGTCGATTCCTAAATCAATCAATCAATCAATCAAATGAGATGCAATGAAATTGACCCTCTTGCCTTTATCCATAGATTTTAAGTATTCAAAATAAGACATATATAGTAGATATTAATGATAATAGAAGACTATTAAAATGTGTCTATCCCTTATACTAATGATCCCTGAGCCTGACAAGTGTAAGAACTGTCAAATTTTAGACACTGCAATAATCTATGACAACACTCACAAATACAGATGCAAATGAAGTCTATGAGCAACAGCTTGTTTGCTTGAAAATCACACAAAGGTGTGAATTGTTGTAAGCTACAAGTTTTATCAGCAACAAGTTTTACGAGCCCCATGTCTAACAGTGGAAAGAGTTAGTGATATACTAGTCTTCCAACATGATGTCTGTCTGTCTGCCTGTCTATTTCAATGATACAGTATTAAACTGATTCTATATGTATCAGCTTTTACTTTGTGGAACACTTTGTTTGACTATCTGTCTGTCTGGTCTCAGTTATATGGCATAGAATAGAGAGAGGCTCAATGCATTAGTTTTTATGAGGGAACATCAGTAAACTACAAACTGATATGGGGGAACTTAATAATGGTAGCTGATGTGTCATTTGGAGGCAGTATCATCCAGCTCTGGTTAGCTTGGGCAGCAGACTGCTACGTGTCACTTCTACAGAACAGATTAAAACGGCAACCGTCCTCGTGGAAGTACAAAGGAAGACAAGTCAGCTGTTGTGCAATTTGTTTTAGTAAAAGGACTTCCTGTAAAGGATATTCATAAGTAAATGTAACTTATTTATGGCAAAAAGTTTATGCAATAATAAATGGTAAAAACTGGGTTGATAAACTCTATAAATGATGCTAAAAGGCTGTTGATGAAGAAGACTAAATCTGCAACATAAAAATATTTGTGCTGGGTGGAGGAGATGATCTGACCCAACAGGTGAGTAATGATAAACAGCTTAGCAACAGTAACTGGATGTGTCATGGCTTTTTTTTTAATTCGCATATCCTTTTACAGGACATCGCTGTCAACAGCAGCATCTTTCAGCTGTCTGTGTCATGGCTTAGCCTACACAATAATGCACAACAGTTTGAATTTTCATAAAGTCCTTGGCTGGGTACCCAGACAACTGAAGAACACAAAATGAAATGAATGTCCTGACATTGGAGTATATCTCTCAATACATAGATACTGGAGAAGACATGCTGAACTTGACTGTTGCCATGGATGATGAATGGTCAATACAATCCTGAATCAAATCATGTTTCAAAGGAAGAGGAACATCCTTCTTCACCTTCACTCAAGAAATCAAAGTTTCACCATCAGCAGGAAAAGTCACAATGTTTTGGGATTTTTAAAGAATGATGTTGGCTTGTTTCCTTAAGAAACCTAAGAATGTGGATACAGCATTGCATTGTGATGTTCTGCTAATGCAATTCAAAGAAAACATCTAGACCTACTGCTAGAGGAGCACTGCTCCATCATGGCAATATAAGACCACTTACAACTTGATTAACCCATGAGAAATTGAACAACTAGGGTGGAAAACTGATCAACTCCCATCTTACAATCCAAACATTAGGCCCCAGAGATTTTTACCTCGTTGATTCACTAAAACCCACGCTGGCAGTGAACAATTCACAGATGATGCAGATGCTGAATGTGACGTGTGAACGTAGCTGAGACAGCAGATCATATAATTCTATGCTGAAGGTTTTGAATCACTTTTCCCCCCCCCCCCCGCATATCCTTTACAGGACATCGCTGTCAACACCAACATTTCACCGCTGTTGTTGATTTTTTGGCAAGATTACACTCAGTAGTTTGCCACTGCTTTCTGAGCGGCCGGCTCACTTATCCCGTAAGTCACCAAAGCGGCGAGAACCGCTATCAATTCTCACACGCTGCGTTACCCTACATGGATAAACAGGATTACAGAGAAAGTCGTTTAACTCTAGGCCAGGGAGACCAGCTGAATCACTTCTACAGTAATAAAATAAATGTACTAATCTTGGTAGGGGATAATGGTAAGAAATAAAGAAGACATATAAAGTGCAATTAAAATAAACTGTGCTGAAGTTTAGATCTACCTGTTAAAATATTCATATGTAACTCGCTGACTTCTTCTTGTACTTCATGGTATCGTTTTGCCTGCCTGCTAATCTGACTCAATCCAGTACAGAAACAATGCTCAGTATATCAGCCTTTAACCTGTGCAGTTGTCTGCCTCTGTGCATCAATATTTAACTGTTTCAGTGCCAAAGAAAAAGTCGGTTTGGACAAACATGGTACAACACAATGAAATGAACAAGTATTATAATGTATATTTCCGTTTACTGAACACTGAAGTTGCGGAAAATACAATGAAGTTGTGGGAAATACAATGAAATAAAACAAATAACAAAATGACCTTAGTATGGCAATATATCGTCCTTCTGTCCTTGTGGGAGGTTATATTTGGTGATATATTGTCCTTCGGCACTAAAACAGTTAATTATATGGCCTATATTGTGTGGGCTGCTACCTACCTTAATCCGAGATGACCTCCGCCGAACCTTGTCCGGCCTCTGGATGATAAAGTAAGGAACAAACGTGAAGACATCACAAACCAAGGACAAGGCTTTCAAAGCCAGCACTAGAGTGGAGACAATGATATCCATTCCCAGACACCGGCAGCAAGGCTTCGATTCTCAATGTCCAAGCACAAACAAATCTGAGGAATAATCCAGAGTTAGTTAGTTGCAAGTCCTTTACTAGATGTCGCAGTCAACTTCAGCATTTTTTTTTGGGGGGGGGGGGGGGCAGTTTGTGATTTCTTGACAAATTTACGTTCAGTAGTTTTACACTGCCTTCTGAACGACCGGCACTCATAGTACTCATACCAAGGAATAAAAACCAGCACAAGGCAGTCTTGCTTCCAAATCAGCTGTGCTTAAAATGCGGTATGCGGGATTGCGAAATGCATTCAATCATAACCACTTCGCTTCGCCACAACACCGGCATCCAGAGTAACTGAAGGTAAACGTCACAATACTGCAAGACAATGTCCACACACAGAGGGTCACACATTCTACAAGATGCCAGGCTGGATAATAATACATTAACTCTTAAAGGACATGAGGGTTTGAAGCAGCATTGTTCTCTCTGAATTTTAATTGACTTTTAACTCTTTACTATTAACTATTTCAGTCCCAAGCAACTTGTGATGTGTGATGGGCTGCTGCATTTGAATTCCACCAAATGTGTAACGTGTTTTATTACTTTTCACATTTGGTCAGAACATACAAAAGAAATCTGCCTTTCCCAGTGACCATTTCTTTGAAATCAATTCGTGACTCAACCCAAGGTAAATTTACACACCCGAACATCCAAATACCTAGGCCAAAGGACACGGGAAAAAGACAACAAAAAGATGTAACAGAAAAGGGTGGCATGACTAGAGCAGGCAAGAAACACAAACTAATAGAGGCAGCAAAATTGAAGAATGTCCTAGAAACAGGAATCAGAGCGTGCACGAAGACGTACTAAGAGTTCACCACGGCCTCGGCCACTTTCTATGCTCAGCCCTTCCACATCAAAATGGGTTTAACTGCATGAGAGTCGGCTTCATTGCACTAGTTTTTGTCCCATATGGTCCAGTTTCTTTCCGCAGATCGCCCTGATGAAAGCGTCACACAGAGCACGAACTCCGTAGATCCCGCGATGACACGACCCCCATAAGTCTCTGGAGGGATAAAAAAATTATTGCACTCGTGAACCGAATTACCAAGTCTCAAACCGAACCGACGACCACTGGGGCACCAGGTAAACAACTTAACCACGTAGCCACGAAAATATCCCCCAAATGAAAGGGGAAATCGTGTAAAATGTGTTTATACACAGTTGAAATAATATACAGCAAGAATTTCACAGTACCAGCTGGAGCTGCCTCTCGCAGTGTGACACGTGGTTCACAGTCCACGATACTACACTGTCCTGTTGTGATTGGCGTATTGTTAAACATGTTTACATGCACTCTGTCACCAGATGTGCTCGGTGTGATTTATTTCCTGTGAAATGTATTGCATCACATATGTAATATATGATAAGCAACGTGAATACACTAATAAGTCTGTGTGTGTGTGAGCGCGCGCGCCTCATGCTCACCCTCACTCTCCTTTATCACCCCACACGACCACTATACATGAACTCCATTCTAGATCTCGAGTGAGATGATATTCGGGGATTATTCACACAGGCTGTATGAACTTACACAATGCTCTCTCTCTCTCTCTCTCTCTCTCTCTCTCTCTCTCTCTCTCTCTCTCTCTCTCTCTCTCTCTCGTCTCTTTGTCGCACGCGGTCTTTCTCGCATTCTCTCCCACAATTCTTCATCCACCCCTTCCTCTTCTGCTCTTCTTTCGTCCTTCTATCCAATCATCCATACGCCCGTTAGACTGCTTGCCTACCCACCCACCCATCCCTCGTCTGTCTACCTCCTTGCCTAACCACTAACCCACCTTCTCATTCCTTTCCTCCAACCATCTATGTGTGTCTACCTACTTAACACACTGCCTGCCTACCCACCCACCCACCCATCTCCTTCATTCCGCCCTTCTTATCTTCCCCCGCCCCACTCCCCTTTCCGCCAACCCTCTCCCAGCCACGTAAAGTTTTCTCACTCGTTGAAATACAATTTTCAGAGAAAATATCAATTCGTCGTAAGAAAAGTTCTATGAAATATAGTTTCCCGAAAGCAATACAATTCAAACTACATGTACTGTCAACTGAAAACATTCCCAGTGTTAAGTTTGTCGAGTCAAGAGCCAGCAGTGATAATCTAAATCCACTAATCGACATTCTGGCCTATGTGTGATGACGTTGCACGTACGCGTCGTGTGAACTCGTGTGGCGATTCGTCAGTAATTTTTCTACACACACACACACACACACACACACAGAAAGCTTGTTGCATATCCTTTACGGTACGTCGCAGTCAACCCCAGCATTTGTTGTGGCTGTTTGTGATTTCTTGGCAATTCAACCTCTGCATTTTTTTTAGCAGCTTGTGAATTCTTGGCAAGTTTACATTCAGTAGTTTGCCATTGGTTTCTGAACGACCGGAACTCATCCCGATGCATAAAACTAGTACAAGGTGGTCGGCTGCCAAATTACCCCTTTGCTATACCGCTGGCTTTTTTTTTTCTCTTACACAGTGAATAATCACAATTTATCCCCAAGTGAATCACACTTATCCCCAAGTGCAGAATCACAATTTATTCCCAAGTAGGAATCATATTCTTCTCACGTCCTTTGGGTGTACTTTCCATACACAGAGAATAACAATGTTCTTTCATATTGGAATCAACCTTTCCACATACAGAGAATCGCAATGTTCTCTCATATTGGGATCAAGCTTTCAATACACAGAGAATCGCAATGTTCCCTCAAATTGGAATCAAACTTTTGCATACACAGAGAATCGCAATGTTCTCTCATATTGGGATCAAACTTTCCATACACAGAGAATCGCAATGTTCCCTCACATTGGAATCAAACATTTGCATACACAGAGAATCACCATGTTTCTTCGTATTGGGATCAAACTTTCCATACACAGAAAACCACAATGTCCTCTCATATTGGGATCAGACTTTCCATACACAGAGATTCACAATGTTCTCTCGTATTGGGATCAAACTTTCCATACACAGAGAACCACGATGCTCTCTCGTATTGGGATGAAACTTTCCATACACAGAGAATCACAATGTTCTCTCGTACTGGAATCAAACTTTGCATACACAAAGAATCACATTCTTTCGTATTGGAATCAAGCTTTCCAAACACAGAGAATCGCAATGTTCTCTCGTATTTGAAACAAACTTTCCATACACAAAGTGAAGTTTTCCCTAAAGACGGATTGACCTAGTATACCCTTAGTTCCACACTCTACAAAACCGGAGGTTGAGTATTCACCCGGATAGTTTTTGTTCTAATACTCTGCCAGACCAGAGTAATTCACACAACTACTTCGTGTTCTTACATTCTGTCAGACCGCGGGTTACATATTCACACAACTATTTATATGCCCGGGAAGAGAGGAAGAGGCAGGTCGCAGAGAAGATGGGTGCAGGATGTGGCAGATGATCTCCAGATGAGTGTATCGGACGCGGGACATCTTGCTTATGACCGAGAAGTTTTCCAGAAAGTTGTTATAGCTGAGAGGTCCTGCAAAAGACATTCTACTGAATGAATGAATGAATATCTTGTTTTTATACTCTGTTAGACCGTGGGTTACATATTCACACAACTATTTCTTGTTCTTATACTCTGTCAGATCGTGGGTAACACAGGACCGTGCGGTAGATTTTGCCAATATGATGCGAGTCTTCGAAATGCCGCCCATTACATGTTTATTTTTTTCTTTTAAAATGCCCTTACGGTGCCGCCTAATGCGACCGCCTCTCTGTATCATAGCACGGCACGGCCTTGGTGTTACACATTCATACAAGAATGTCTTTTTATTGTACTCTTCCGTGTCTTGGTTTGTACATTCATACAAATAGTTCTTGCTCTTAAACTGTCTCATGCCGTGGCTGGGCAAACACACAATTATTTCTTGTACTGCCAGTATTCATGCCAGACGCTGAAAAAATCTTTCCTCGGCGTAAAAAAAAAAAAGAAAGGGGAGGGGGGGGGGGGGAAGAGAGAGATTGCATTCTTACAAGTATTTTAAAACGAAAGGTTGACTGACCTTGAAGATGTGGCGTGAGTGGGTATGTGTGTGTGGGTGTGAATATGTGTGATTATTTCCGCGTTAAACGAAGCTTTACAAACGAAAATCACGTGTGCGGGAGAGGGTGAACAGAGGTGGGGATGAGAGCCGACACATTTTACAGAAGTTAGCCAATGCCTGTTGGTGTGTAACGTCGACTTGTGGACGAGCAGAAAATATAAGCATCTCACACAACAACAGTAAGTAAAGGCCACAGACAACAGGGAACATTGCGGAAATGTGAAGAGGGCACATCTGTTGTATTACTGCTTAGGACTTAACTGATTCAGTGGCAAAGAATAATATATCGTCAAATGTGACCTCCCATTTGGACAGAAGGACGATGTATAGCAATACTAGGGTAATCGTGTTATTTGTTTCGTTTCGTGGTATCTTCCGCAATTTCAATACTCAGTGAATGGACATTTACATAATAATACTTGTTCATTTGATTGTGTCCCATGCTTGGTCCAAACTTACTTTTTGTTTGGCATAGAATCAGTTAATAACTCCATAAAGTTAGTTGTCACTAGATAAATCTACCTTCTAATTTACTCGTTTTTCTTCTTTGATCGTATTTTCTAGATACTGGTTACGTCTCTGCTATCTTATCCAAAACATATCAAATGTTCTTCATTTACCGTTGGTTCATTTGATATCATACACATATTACATATCACTGTTTCCTTATCACTGTTTATCACTGTGTCATTCTATATACTTCCATCTCATATTTAGATAGTATTCTCTAAGCCCTACAACATTTCCCTAACCTGAGAATTAATTCGTTAGTTCCTACACGCACTGCCATTCAACTAGCACAGTGGTTCTCAACCTTTTTTGGCCCATGCAACCTTTCACTATATGTTCAGAATGTCACCCCCCCCCCCTTTCATATTTCCTCCCTATAAATTGCCCCGCCCCTACACAATATACGTAACAATTTAATAACACATACTGGAACAAGTATAGACGTCTACATAAAACGTGATTTGCAGGTCTACTTACGTTATAAAACGAATTTCAGAAGGGCGAGAAGTTAAGAACCGTAAAATATGGAGGGAAAAACAATTTCAAGCTGTTCTTGTATTAACGCGATCTTGAAATAATCTTAACCCCCCCCCCCCCAAACCATAAAATCTCTCTTCCCCCCCCCCCCCCGGAGGGGTAGGGGGAAAATTAACCGCAAGTTGAGAACCACTGAACTAACAGAATTCCTTCTAGTTTTGAGTGCACTTGAATGTCAGACTGTTTTCAATCGCATTAGCGAAGTGGCTATAGTGGCGAGGACCGGCCGAGTTGTGCGTGTTTGTTTACGAGACACCTATAGTGCGAACAGAGAGCAGCAAACCGGTCGTTAACCCGAATACTTTATTTTGTAAATGTGCACTGGCAGAACGTTGCCATCAACCCCTACCCAAGGTTGATTTTCTCGGCAATTTCCAATCAGATAGCGGCGGGAATGATTAGTTGTGTCTCTTCGCTGGCTGTTGAACGAGGGGACGGAGCGCGTATGGGAATGTCCTGAGTGCAATGATGTCGGTTCTTAGCTTAGCTCAACTAAACACAAATCCATGCCGAAGTCGGACACATAGACCTATGAGGTGTATGACTAGATGTGACGAATTTCCCTAGAAAAAGAACAAACAGGACGCGGGAAAAGAAGATTGTATCTAAACATTTACACTTCCTCTGTCCTGATACCACTCAATCAATCAATCAGGGGCCGTCTCCACAATGAAGGTTGGCTGCAATGGATCTCCAACACTGTCTGTCTCTCGCCTTGATTGTACGTTCTGCCAGACTGCCGTTCGTCCATCTCTTGAAGTTATCTTCCCACTTGTATCACTGTCTACCTCTTGCTTGCTTACCTTCAACCTTACCCTCCAGTATGTTTAAAAAAAAAAAAAATAAGTGTTATGTCTTTTAACGTGGACGAAATATTTCACTTGAATCTTTTTTATTTGTTTAAAATTTCTTTCATTAACTCTCGTTTCATTCCCAGTTGTTTGTTTGTTATTTCTTCTAGAACCTATATATTTTATTTCTGTTTCTATGAAATACGACATATTCTTCTGTATATCCACATCTTCAGGGCCTCTATTCAACTTTCTAATTGCTTGTTCATTGTCCAGGCTTCCGCGCCATATAGTAGTGTTGAATATACATAACATTTGATAATTTTAATGCATTATTAATCTCTCTAGACGTTAGTATTGATTTCAGGATGTTGAAAGCTTGTTTGGCCTTCCCTATTCCCTTTTTGTTTTATGTTTCACTTCTGCCATCATTCGTTATTACGTGTCCAAGATAGGAGAAACTTGTTACTTGTTCTAGTATCTCCCCGTTTACTGAGATGTTCATTGTGGCCATTCCTTTCCACTGCTCATTATTATATTTTTCGATATTTGAATGCTAATATCTAAACCACACTCTGCACTATGCCTGTTTACCTGTTCCACTAGGTTGTGTTTAACTCTTTCTAGCGCTTTGCTAGCAACACGGTATCATCAGCGCACCTAAGATTGTTTTTGATTCTCCCATAAACGTTAAGTCCAGGCAGTTCGATGATTTATTCAGAGATGCTACCGTGTTGGCTGTTCACCGTACACGCAAAACTGATATGTCGATAGTCCACATCATAGCCACACTGGACCTTTCAGCCCCGCTCGATGTAACCCCTCGAAGTGTATATATTGTCAGTTTATCTTACAGGCACAGTCCAATACATTTCATAATATCTGTTTTTTTACACCCCTTTTATCATACATCCTTTTTGTGTGGGTCGTCAGATGCGCAGTTGCATTGTTCCGTCGCCCTACTACTGAATTGAGTGCGTGGTGCGACACTGTGAGTTGTGGATTTCATGTGAAGTACCTTTACATCTGTCCGCGGTTGTCTGTGTCGTGAACTGCATGTTCGAAAATATGGCGGCCACTAACTACTGCTGAACTAACTGGGATTGCATTTATGCAGTAAATTGGTTGCTGGTTTTCTAGTGACTGCCGCTTCCATCAACGATGAACTATATTTTTCGTGGCGGACTTTTGTTTTGGCATTCTGGCAGCGGCATTATGCATAGTATACCTGTGCGGGCTGTTGGTTTGTCGATAATTCTGTCATTTTCACTTTTCACATGGGGCAGTGAGGATCATTTTATGTGATATTCACTGGCCTTGAGGTCGGAACCGCGACCAACCAACCAACCAACCAACTAACTAACTAACTAGCAGTGACATAACTTTCCAACATAACAAGTGGAGGGTTCGAAATCACCCGCGGGCGATTTAAATCAAACCGTTTTGCGTTGATTTCGATGGTATGAGGCGTCGGCCATTCACAAATCAATGGCAAACTACTGAACTAATATTGTCTAGCAAAATCACAACCACCAATAAATAAAGGGGTTGATTGCAACGCCCTGTGAAGAACATGCAACTAACTTCAATATACATGTATATATACACCACTATGTATATAAAAGGTAACTACAGCGCGTTTAAAGTTACAACAATATAATGGAAAGTAAACAACAAAAACAACCAACAGCTCAGTTAATGATCCTTCAAACACACAAGCACTGAACATGTGGATATTTCGACGAAAACACGCGGGTCAGACCAGGGGCAACGCCGTGTAGTACCGCCGAGCGGGTTCAGATCACCACGTGGCACAATTCTGTGACTACCCACCCCACTTCATTGCTCAAACTCAGTCTGGTCCTGACGATCTCGTGATCACTGGAACCCGCCAGTGTTAGACTGACTCCAAAGTCTATATTGTCATTGGAGAACAAACTAATTAACTTTTGGCCACGTATTCACCAAGTCTTGCTAGTCTCAAACATTCGTCGAGTCATGCTTAATAGTTGTTTGTTCTAGTTTATATATTTGTTCAATTATTATATATTCATTCAGTCAGTTATTCATTCCACTCAGCGCCCTAATGCTTCCTTCTGTTAATACGACTGCCTCTTGTGTCACATCTGCTTAATTTTGTGAACTGTATCGTCTCGTCCTCTAATTATTTTTCCATTGTCTATATTGTTCTTGGTGCAACACCGATTAAGTAATCTAGACCATCACTTCACTATAAAGACCCGGCCGCTATTGTATTACAGAAAAGATGTATGAAACATCACATAACTGCACTCTGTACATCCCTCGCGTGCCTCACGCCCTTCTCCAGTAGCCAACCAAGAGTTCCCATACTGACTGAACCAGTGGCAGCCGGGTGAGCGTCCACCTGCCTTTTCCTCTACGGGTTTGCGTGTCATCCAGAGCCTTTGCTCACTCCTGGTTGAATCAGCCTCTCCAGGTGTGAGTCCTTTGTTTTGCTGCACTTTCCACTCGATCCTTGAGATCCGTGACCACCTCATACTTGTCATAATTTAGCTCGAGCCAAAGAGGTTTCAGCCAGTCTATCAGCCTGTTCATTTTTTTTTTTTTTAATTTCGCATATCCGCATGGGTAGAAAATCCATGATAATCTCTCAACCGTCGTCTTTTCCAGCGATGCAAACTACTCCACGCTAAACATACCAGTTTCTATTTTGCGTAGCCTGCTTTGCAAGTCTGTCACAAACACTACATTCTGTACTATTCTCCAACCATCGAAATGCAGCTGTTATATCCTCCAGCTAAATTTTAATGCTGCAAGTCGTGATATCATACGTCAGGCTCTCCTTTATATACACAGCGTCCATTACCTTTTACCATGAAGCACCACCCACTGCGTTTACCTCTCACCACGGACCCACCCATGTATATGTATGTGGGTGTGAGTTGTCACTTAGCTGTTGCACGGACGCCGCTGTCTTGCTCGCTGTCCATTCCCAACACCCGTGATCTAAAGTAACTATCCCTCTATGCAAGCCTGCCCTGTTGGGCAGCACCATGGCCCATTCCTTTTCCCGCACTATCTTACCAACTTTATACACGTCTAATAATACCTGCAGCCTGTGACATCCAAGAAATGCTTCTCCTCAATCTGTGTACCCTAATGTCATCCAATGCCTCACACAGAGGGTGCTCCCTGTATAGATAAGTCCATGATTACGTGTGCAATATCTCGTTTCAATATTTAGTTTAACTCTTCTGTCTTTGCCGGCTCCGTGGCGAAGGAGCTTACAGACGCAGTTCGTGATCCTGCATACCCGCGGTCGAAACACAACTGCGCGCGATTTGGCAGCAGACCGTGTTGCGTTTTTTTATGAAATGGTATGAGTGCCGGTCGTTCAGAAAGCAATGGCAAACTACTGAACGTAAACTTGCCAAGAAACCACAACAGAAAAAAATGCTGGTGTTGACTGCAACGTCCTGTAAAGGATATGCAACTAACTTTAACTTCTGTCTTAAGCAATTATTACAATAAACAACTGTCTGTAACAAAACGACTTAATATCTTGTTTGCAAAGTTTTATTATGTTAGATTCTTGCGTGACTTTCTTGAACTGTACTGTTATATTTGTGATTCACCAATTCGCATGCTCACCGCTTGTTGAACACTTTTCCATTGCCATTGTCTACACCAGTGGTTCTCAATCGGTGGGGAATTCCCCCCCCCCCTTCCCAGGAGGGAATTTTAGGGTCTCGGCGGGGGGGGGGGGGGGGGTTAAGATTATTTCAGGAATACAAGAACCGATTACTTGATATTGTTTCCCCCTCCATACTTTACAGTTCTGTACTTCTCACCCTTCTGAAATTCGTTTTATAACGTAATTAAACCCGCAAATCGCGTTTTATGTAGACGTCTAGACTTGTTCTAGTATGTGTAATGAAATTTAGCTTCTATTTTTACGTATACTGTCGAGAGGCGGGCGGGGGATTTATAGGGAGGAAATACGAAAGGGGGAGGGGGGAATGACGTTCTGAAAATATGGTGAAGGGGTGCACGGGCCAAAAAAAGGTTGAGAACCACTGGTCTAGACATTCCAGTTCTACAACTTGTACATTCAGATTTCAGCATGCCGCTACTACATTGATGAATAGTAATACAATAACATCACTCAACACTGGCACCGCATGACACAGCAGGGACGTGCTGTGAGCACGTGGAGTGTTAGAACCATCACATTTTGTAGAGTCCCGAGAACGGTGGGAAATAGGTGGTCATTCTTTCCCTCCCAAAGCTAACGCTTCGAAGCTGACATCGATTACTCGTCCGGCCGCGCTCATGTGTAACATCCTAACGATTACGCCAACGCACCCCCGCTGTACTGTATAATCATTATTTTTAAAAAAAAATAGAACATCGCTATCAACACCAGCATTTTTCAGCTGCTGTTGATGTCTTGGCAAATTTTACGTTTAGTAGTTTGCCACTGCTTTCTGAACGACCGGCTCACATACCTCCGTAAATAACAAGCGCGACGCGATCCGCTGCCGAATCTCGCGCAGCTGTGTTTCGTACGAGAGTATACGCGATTACGAACAACGTCCTTAACGCCTTCGCCAGGAAGACCAGCAATGGCAAAATACTTAACTAAAATTGCCAGGTAAATCACAAACAGCCAATAAATGCTGGGATTCAATGCAACGCCCTGTAAAGCAACTAACTTAACACTGTATGACAGTATGGTAAAATTTGAAAACAACACAAACCTACCCCAACATAGTACCTGGACTGTGCGATAGATAGAACACTCAGAACAGGAATATATATCACTCATATAAACAATGGTCAGCTATATTACACTCGGTATGAGTGCTTCTGGGCGGCTGGCGGGAAATGTTCACTTGAGAGAAGTACCAGGAAACGCATCGGCAGTGAGTGGGTGTGCTAGAGGTGCACTTTGATCCCGTCCTCACACATTCACAGACACGTGATGTGCGTGGAAGAGGGAGATAACAGGGGGCGGGGGAGGAGGGTTAGAGTGTTTGGGGGACACGTGGACAGAAGTAGAGAGAAATACATTGATACACAGAAGGCAGCGGGATAGATAGACAGACAGATAGACAGACACAATTTAAGCGTGAATTGGATTTAAGAGAGAGAGAGAGAGAGAGAGAGAGAGAGAGAGAGAGAGAGAGAGAGAGAGAGAGAGAGAGAGAGAGAGAGAGAGAGAGAGAGTTGGGCAGGCCCACTCTCCTGTCCCGATGCCCTCTGACCCAGTGGCAAGACATTGTAGACCAGTGGTTCTCAACCGGTGGGGAATCCCCCCCCCCCCCCCCCCCCAGGGTAGGGTTGCCAGACGTCCGGCAAAGAGAGGACATGTCCTCCTTTTTAGCCTAATGTCCTCCGTCCGACAGGCAAAGCTATATACCTTTAAAATGTCCGGCTTTTTAAATATTTTATGTTATCAATTTTTATGTATTGTTGTTACAACTTGCAATGTATCTACACTCTACCGTGGGTTTACATTCTTTATTAAAACCCATTGCTTAATAATATTTATTTAATTTTCCCATTTGTACCAAATGTGAAACACCAATTATTTGTATAATTTGAATATAACTGTTGCTCTATTTGGCAACATTAACAATGCTGTAGTCTCTATGGTCAAAATCTTTATGTTATTTCCGGTTCCGGTAGCAGAGACGCCACTTAAAATTGTTTTTTTTTTTAAAATTTATAATCTTTGCCGTCTATGTTTATGAAAATGGCTTCTACAAAGAGAAAATGCAAATTCTCGAACACTATGAAATATGTTTCCTTTCGTTGAAGGACGCAACGAGAATGAGGCAAAGTGTACGATTTGCGATAGTTACTTATCCGTTGCCAACAAAGGAACTACAGACTTGGAGCGCCATGTTGACAGTGAGAGACATAGAAACCTAATCAAAGTGTCCGCGTCATCTAGCACATTGATGTCGTTTTTTCCCCAGCCTAAATACTCAAATGTGTTGCTGAAAGCGCACGCGGCTGAAGCAACTTTGGCATTTCATACAGTTTATCATAATAAGTCTTACAACTCGATGACCTGCATAGATGGTTTGATGCACACATTATTTGAAGATTCAGAAATTGCTAAAAATATTGCTTGTACAAAAACAAAGACTGAAGCAATAATAAACCAGGTGATTGACCCCCACACTATTGATGAATTGGATAAATCTGTAAGTCTTTCGACAGATGCTAGCAATCACGGTTCGCAGAAAATATTTCCGATCGTTGTTCAGTACTTTGACTGGAAAGCAGGTGGAATCCAAACAAAGATTATCGAATTAGACAACACACCAAATGAAACCTCAGAAAATATATCACAGTATATTTTGAGAACACTCCAAAAACATTATTTGTACTCCAAATCTGTTGCTTTTGCTGGTGACAATGCCAATGTGAATTTTAGAGGCATTGACAGAAGAGAAGGTAGAAATGTGTTCTCGCATTTGGCAGCTATTGTAATAAAATTGTACTGTTTGTGGGTTTAATCTGGAACGATTTAAATGAAACATTCACTAGTCCTCATTTTTACTCCTTTATGTCCTCATTTGTCCTCCTCTTGGTCTTATTATGTCCTCCTTTTGGTGCCAACGTATCTGGCAACCCTTTCCCAGGGGGGAATTTCAGGGTTTCCAGGGGGGGGGGGGTGTCACAAAATAAAACCGTGTGTTTAACAGGTTGATTATTATAGAGGATTTTCGGATTAAGCGGACGATCTGCCAGCGACAACTATTTTTACTAACAGAGTAAACACAGCTGCACAGGTTACATCGGGGCAGCACATATACACATTTGGTGGTGATGGAGACAGATCCCGGCAGCGCCGTGGCAGTTTGTCAACATTTGAATACAAATGGAAGCAGTGGGGTCAGCCCATATACACATTTGGTCTTGAGTGAGGAGGAAGTGAGTGCGCTGAATCATACATCGTTTTGACAAGTCGGATGGAAAACGGAAGTACTCAGCAAGGAAGTAAACAGTCCATATGTCATATAGTTTCCGGACATCACTCAGAGGGGCAGATTGCTACTGACAGCTTGTTGAGGAAAACTCTTTGTTGGAACTCGACAGCAACTCGCTGGCTTGTTTTGAGAATCTAAACCTGTGATGAAAAATCTAACATGGAGGGAGCCAGAGGGAGGATGGATCCCTGACAGGGGATGATCTGCACCTGTGTGGGGGCATAAAGGATAACGTCACGTGGCCAACTTTGGTAGTTTGCCATATAAACCCGAGTTCGGACCAACTAGGGGGACTTGAAAATGCTCTAGTCGGAGTGCCAGGGCACTGCAGTGCTTAGTGGAAATAATATCTACCGTGTGTTAATTAGTGACTTAATTTTACACGTGCCTATAATGGCAGATGTAGATATGATTGATAGGACTGCAGTAGTGCCATTTAAGGTTCCCTACCAGATCCAAGGAAACTCAACAAGTTTTTGGGAAAGAATCACATCCCATTAGGAAGAACACCAGTTCCACAATCAATAAAGTTGCATACAGAACGTTGCATACAGAAGGAAGTTGATTCACCAAAGAGAGTGATGCGTACTGATGCACCACACGGCATCAGACAGAAGTAACTAAATGAGAACAGTCTAATAGTTACCTAGTGTTATATAATCTCGTGTAATAGAACACAAGACTTGCTACTTGAGGCTAGATAGACACGAGGGAGGATCCAGTACAGTAACAATTAACAGTAGTAACTGTGTACACACTACAAAGGACTTGTGCATTTTTTTATGAACGATAGGAACGGACATTGTGTAGAGTGCAACCGGTCCATGATTAACTGTTAATACCACCGGTGTCTATTTCGGATGTTCATGAAATTGGATTACCAGAGGTCTACAGAGGCAAAGCAGTATCCGGCAAGATGGTTTCGGCAACGGGTGAGAAGTACATGTTCTGACGTAACGTGCTGTGGTCTATCTTTGCTGGGATCAGACTGGGTTGTTGTCTGAGAGTCCGATTCTACACACTTTATAGAACACGTCACACATTTTCTTCACATACACGTCTCATATACGTTACACTTTTATTTTAATAAATTACTCTTTATTAATTTCTAGAAGCAAGAGTTGTTGAGTATGTTGCGTTGGGGAAGTATGAGAAGGGGGCATAGTACGACAGTGTGAGAGTGATAGGAAGAGGTGTCCATAGGCTGATGGAGTGTGTTGGACGGAAGCTGGTGGATTCTCCAGAATATTGAGAAGGAAAAAAAAAATATTATAATGTGGGTGTCGGATCTCCTCACTCCAGGGACGACACTTTAAAGGAGGACACGACATTATTGGGGGCTCGTCCGGGATCTTAGGACAGCGGGATCTCTCGTAAATGGGATCTTTGGACAGCGGGATCTCTAATAAACGGAATACTTGGACAGCGAGATCTCCTGCAAGCAGGAACCTTTGACAGTGGGATCTTCTGACAACGGGGTCTTTTGACACGGGATCCTTAGTTATAAAACGGTGATATTATATTGGAGAATCCAGCTAGAGTGAATGTGGATAGGGGTTAGGACTAATATCTTACCTGTTCACACTTCACACGTCTGCATAGATCTGTGGTCCTGATTCTACTCTTGTCACTGAGTGAATGTGCTGTGCGTGGTAATATCTAGATTTATAGTACTTGTTCATATAGTAATTTGCAGTTATATTGTACTCGACCTGCTAGCTTACCTCTCTGTATAATGGCCACCCCTAAACTTAGCACAGCAGAATTAAAGGCAAGGGGGGAAGAAATGGGATTGGCGGGGTCTGCTCTAACGGATTACATACAGGAAGTGGAGAGAGAGTATCGTCAAGCAGAAAGGGAAGATCGAAAGGCCGAGCTGGAATTGAGAAGGATGGAATTGGAAGCTGAGCAATCAGCTAAGAAATTGGAAGCTGAGCAAGCAGCTAAGAAATTGGAAGCTGAGCAAGCAGCTAGGAAATTAGAAGCTGAACAGGAAGCACAGAAAAGGGAGCACGAGTACCGGATGAGGGAACTCGAGTTGAAGAGTCAATCTAATGGAGAAACTGAGGGAGCAGTTGGAGGTTCCTCCATCCCAGGATCAACACCAGTAGGTGGACATGGGTACCATGCTATGAAGTTTCCTTTAGCGGTCTACGAGGAGGACAAAGAGAAGATTGACCAGTATCTTCAACGCTTCGAGGCTATGTCAGTTGCTATGGGTCTGGAGCGTAACAAATGGAATCTTAAGCTATCCCAGGGATTACGCGGGACCGGATACGAGGTTTATACTCGCCTGCCACCAGGACATGAGAACAATTATGATGAGTTAAGGACGGCTCTGCTGAAACGATTCGAGGTTACGTCACATACCTACCGGAAAAAATTTCGAGCAGCGAAACGAGAACCGGGGGAGTTGTTTGCCGCCTACAGTTTGCGTCTAAAATCTTATCTCCATAAGTGGATGGATTTGGCTGGGTTCGCACATGACTATGAGAGTCTGGAAGAGCTCATGGTGGTCGACCAGTTGAAGAAGCAAATGTCTAAACCTCTCAGGACGTTCCTGGGAGAACAAGGAGCAGAACGTATTGACCTCGTGACTAAATTAGCAGAACGGTTCGTCGAGGTACATGGGGAGGCAGGGGAAAACCTTTCCACCAACTCCAAAAGTCAAGAGAAACATGACAAGAAGAAAACCAAAAACTCAGGAACAAAAAAGTGGGAACCTTATGTGCAAAAATCAGAGGATAGTTCAGAGAAGAAGAAGGAGGGAAGCAAGAGCACTTCAAGCTCTACACCAAAACGACCGTGGTCGGAGAAGTGGTGTTCAATTTGTAAGTCACCCTCTCACAATACGAGGGACTGCAAATCGAAGGCTAAGAACCCTCACTTCGCAGCATGTCAAGTGACTTCCAAGGAGATTGTCACGGAAAATGCCAAGGTCAGCAAGGAAGCTCGCCACCAGGAGAGCTCACTCAAGTCCGACAATAGAAAATCTAGGACAGGGAAATGGTGCAACCAATGCAAGTCAAACACGCACAATGCTATTGACTGCAGGGGAAAGTCAGGAGACACTCAATTCGTCGTGTGCCCCGGGAAACCTAAGGTGGAGCCCACCGAACAGGTCGAGGCCGAGGAAGAGACTCCAGACCAGGAAAAACCACCTGTAGTGGAATTGGTAGAGGTTAACGGTCGTCAAGTGGAGTGTTTATACGACACAGGACTGGACGGGGAGGCCGTGATTTCTGCGGATCTGGTACATCCAGAACAATTCACAGGTGAAACATTGGACATACAGCCTGCACAGAAGAGAGCTGTAACCATGAAGTTGCCCATTGCTAATGTGGAGATTCGGTGAAGGTACGTCACCGGCACCATCAAGGCCGCTGTATTGACCGATCCCATTTTTCCAGTCATCCTAGGTTGCCGGTATGTCTTTCTGGGAATGCCCAGGGAGCCAATCCATATGGGAGCAATGCAGACTCGCTCTCAGACGAAAACGGAAGAGGCAGACGCAACTGTGACTAACCCAATGCCGGGGGAGCTACGAACTGCCCAGAGTGAGGATGATACTTTACGTCCTTGCTACAAAAAGCTGCAGAAAAGTGCTGATCCACCAGGACGGGGGCAGTACTACATGAAGAATAGGATACTCTACAGGAGAGCAGGAAGGGGAGACAACCTATACGGTCAGTTGGTCGTCCCGAAAGCTCACCGGTCCCAGATTCTTCATATGGGGCATACCATCTCCTTTAGTGGACACATGGGTATTGCCGCCACCATGCAGCGGATTTCCTGCCATTACTATTGGCCGGGAATGACAGATGATGTGTGTCGGTATGTGAAGTCATGCCCTGAGTGCCAGAGGGTGGCACCGAAACACTGGACAGCACCGGTGATGTTGGGTGAGATGCCCATCATGAACTCTCCTTTCGAGAGGGTAGCCATCGATATCGTGGGTCCACTTCCCAGGACTAGGAAGAGGAACATGTATATACTCACAATGGTGGATTGCTGTACAATGTGGGGTGAGGCTATACCGTTGACCACGATTGACTCGAAAAGAGTGGCGGACGCACTGATGGAGGCCTTTACCAGATTAGGCTTTCCGGATCAAATTCTGACGGACAATGGATCTCAGTTTTGTGGAAAACTCATGGAGGAGGTATTTAGGGTGTTTCACTCTAACCACATACATACCAGCCCTTACCACCCTCAAGCCAATGGACAAGTAGAGCGTTTCAACGGCACGTTGATGACAATGCTCAGGAAACTAGCGCAGGAAAAACCTGATAGGTGGGATGAATATATCCCAGCAGCACTCTTTGCCTATCGGGAAGTTCCTCATGGCTCAACAGGACTACCACCCGCTACGTTGCTGTTTGGTCGTCCAATCAAAGGACCGTTGGAAGCCATGTTGAGGAGTTGGACTGAAGAGGGGACGTCAGAAGAAGTGATCTCATCCTATCAATACGTGGAGGAACTGAAAGAAAAACTCCACAAGGGATGGACTCTGGCAAATCAAAACTTGAAAAAGGCCAGGAAAAGACATGCGGCTTACTACAACCGTAGGTCTAAAGAAAGATCTCTAGAGGTGGGAGATAAAGTCTTGTTGCTACTCCCAACGGGAAACAACAAACTGGAGATAGGTTGGCAAGGACCATTTCCCGTGGAAAGGGTGATATCCAGAACCAACTATCAAATCCGGATCCGGGGAAAGTCGGAAAGATTTTCCATATCAATCTCTTGCGGAAATACGAAGAGAGACCCGGAGACCAGGCAGCTCACCTCATGGCAATGGCTGTTGCAGTGGAGACAGAAGTGGGAACCAGCGAGGGCAGGGAATATCCCTTGGAACACCAGGAAACCTATAGGGATGTGCAAGTGAACCCTGATCTGACCTCCCAGGAGAGGGAAAGGATAACCCAGGTTCTCAAGTCTCATAAGGAGATACTGACTGATAAACCAGGACGAACGAGGTTGGTTGAGTTCGAGATGACTTTGACCACACAGGAGCCTGTTCGCCAAAAGGTTTACCCAGTGCCATTCTCTAAAGAAAAGGCCCTGGAGGAGGAAATACAAAAATTGCTGGAGGATGACGTGATTGCACCATCCACATCCCCATACAATGCGGGGGTAGTTTTGTTACGCAAACCAAGTGGAGAACACAGGTTGTGTATAGATTACCGACTTCTGAACAGTCATACATAGTTTCAGGTGGAACCTTTGCCGAATCCAACTCAGTTATTCGCTAGGCTCCATAAGGCTCGGTACTTTTCGAAGGTGGATCTGAGTCGGGGGTACTATCAGATACCAGTCAAACCGGAGATTCAACCACTGTTAGCCTTCAGTACACCCAGTGGACACTACGAATTCAAAGTCATGCCCTTTGGACTCAGCAATGCACCCAGTGTGTTTACACGCATGATGAGGACTTTACTAGATCCGTTACAGGATCCGTCCATCATCTCATTCATGGATGATATTCTGATTTCCAGTGACAGCTTGGATGACCACTTACAATCCTTGGAGAGAGTGTTTAATAGGCTCAAGGAAGCAGGGCTTACTGCTCGTCCAACCAAGTGCATGATTGGTTACCAGACTCTGGAATTTCTAGGTCACACCATCACTCCAGGACACATTGTTCCAGAAGAGAAGAACCTGGAGAAAATCAGAAATGCACCAAGGCCAAAAACGAAGAAGGATGTGCGATCTTTTCTCTCGTTGTGTGGGTTCTACCACAAATTTATCCCACATTTCACGGAACTGGGAGCTCCGTTGACGGAAACCTTGAAAAAGGGATTACCAGATCAAATCATTTGGACACCAGAATGTGAGAATGCCTATAGTCAGTTAAAGGAGGCCTTGGTCAGAAAACCTGTATTACAGCTCCCTGACCTTTCCAAACCATTTGTGTTGAGAACGGATGCGAGTGCGATTGGAATTGGAGCCGCTTTGTTACAGGAAGGAAAAGACGATGCTTCGGTTTTGAAACCTGTAGCATACGCAAGTAAGAAACTTCTACAGGCGGAGAGGAATTATTCAACCGTCGAGAGAGAGAGTGCTTGTCCCTCGTATGGGCAGTGCAAAAATTTCAGCCATATTTGTATGGAGTTAAGTTTCGGGTCCAGTCGGATCATCAGCCCCTGATGTTCCTGGCTACTTCTCAGAAGCTCAACGCACGTTTGATGCGGTGGTCGTTGTTACTTCAACCGTATAATTTCACAGTAGAGTACATTCCTGGGAAGGAAAATGTTGGAGCGGACTTCTTGTCAAGACACCCAGCTCCTGAAGAAGAAGAATGAATCATCTGGATTAAACTCACGGTGGAGAAGAGTGAGATGGACTACTCTCTTAAGAGGGGGCCTATGTCACAAAATAAAACCGTGTGTTTAACAGGTTGATTATTATAGAGGATTTTCGGATTAAGCGGACGATCTGCCAGCGACAACTATTTTTACTAACAGAGTAAACACAGCTGCACAGGTTACATCGGGGCAGCACATATACACATTTGGTGGTGATGGAGACAGATCCCGGCAGCGCCGTGGCAGTTTGTCAACATTTGAATACAAATGGAAGCAGTGGGGTCAGCCCATATACACATTTGGTCTTGAGTGAGGAGGAAGTGAGTGCGCTGAATCATACATCGTTTTGACAAGTCGGATGGAAAACGGAAGTACTCAGCAAGGAAGTAAACAGTCCATATGTCATATAGTTTCCGGACATCACTCAGAGGGGCAGATTGCTACTGACAGCTTGTTGAGGAAAACTCTTTGTTGGAACTCGACAGCAACTCGCTGGCTTGTTTTGAGAATCTAAACCTGTGATGAAAAATCTAACATGGAGGGAGCCAGAGGGAGGATGGATCCCTGACAGGGGATGATCTGCACCTGTGTGGGGGCATAAAGGATAACGTCACGTGGCCAACTTTGGTAGTTTGCCATATAAACCCGAGTTCGGACCAACTAGGGGGACTTGAAAATGCTCTAGTCGGAGTGCCAGGGCACTGCAGTGCTTAGTGGAAATAATATCTACCGTGTGTTAATTAGTGACTTAATTTTACACGTGCCTATAATGGCAGATGTAGATATGATTGATAGGACTGCAGTAGTGCCATTTAAGGTTCCCTACCAGATCCAAGGAAACTCAACAAGTTTTTGGGAAAGAATCACATCCCATTAGGAAGAACACCAGTTCCACAATCAATAAAGTTGCATACAGAACGTTGCATACAGAAGGAAGTTGATTCACCAAAGAGAGTGATGCGTACTGATGCACCACACGGCATCAGACAGAAGTAACTAAATGAGAACAGTCTAATAGTTACCTAGTGTTATATAATCTCGTGTAATAGAACACAAGACTTGCTACTTGAGGCTAGATAGACACGAGGGAGGATCCAGTACAGTAACAATTAACAGTAGTAACTGTGTACACACTACAAAGGACTTGTGCATTTTTTTATGAACGATAGGAACGGACATTGTGTAGAGTGCAACCGGTCCATGATTAACTGTTAATACCACCGGTGTCTATTTCGGATGTTCATGAAATTGGATTACCAGAGGTCTACAGAGGCAAAGCAGTATCCGGCAAGATGGTTTCGGCAACGGGTGAGAAGTACATGTTCTGACGTAACGTGCTGTGGTCTATCTTTGCTGGGATCAGCTGACTGGGTTGTTGTCTGAGAGTCCGATTCTACGCACTTTATAGAACACGTCACACATTTTCTTCACATACACGTCTCATATACGTTACACTTTTATTTTAATAAATTACTCTTTATTAATTTCTAGAAGCAAGAGTTGTTGAGTATGTTGCGTTGGGGAAGTATGAGAAGGGGGCATAGTACGACAGTGTGAGAGTGATAGGAAGAGGTGTCCATAGGCTGATGGAGTGTGTTGGACGGAAGCTGGTGGATTCTCCAGAATATTGAGAAGGAAAAAAAAAATATTATAATGTGGGTGTCGGATCTCCTCACTCCAGGGACGACACTTTAAAGGAGGACACGACAGGGGGGGGGGAGGAGGGAATGAAGATTATTTCAAGATTGCGTTAATACAAGAACCGATTACTTGATATTGTTTTTCCCTTCATACGTTACGGTTCTGTATGTCTCACCCTTCTAAAATTCATTTTATAAAGTAAGTAGACCCACAAATCATGTTTTATGTGGACGTCAAGACTTGTTTTGGTATGTGCTTCCATTATTAGGTATACTGTGTACGGGCAGGAGCGGGAGGGGGAGGGATTTTAGGTAAGAAATACGAAAGGGGGGGGGGGGGTGACGTTCTGAAAATATGATGAAGAGGGGCACGGGCCAAAAAAGGTTGAGAACCACTGTTGTAGACACTTCTGAACTGACTGAATGCTAGTCAAGACATTGCAGGGAAATATGCTGACTTCAGTTATCAGAAACATCATAGGAAAGACAACCTCCCCACGGGTAGATAGAACCTATCACCTTGGATAGAATATGTCTAGAGGATGCTAACCTAACACAAATGCATGCCGAAGTGCACCGACCTTTGAGGTGCATAACTAGGTGTGGCGCACTCCCATTGAAAGAGGAACAAAGAAAAAGAAGAAACATTCACCTGTCAAAAACATGCAATGGCCACAACTTAACAAACTACAGTCTGTCCAGAAATGAATGCCTTCATTCACGATCAATTATTTTGAAAACTGTCTGTTGCATCGTTATGAAATTTTTTCCTGCCGTCTTATAATACTTATATTTATCCCCACCCATGAAATGTCTTTGATATGTCCAAAAGCAACTTAAATCATGGAAAGCGGCGACATTTCTGTGATGTTTTGGTGAACAACTAGTGATTTCTCGCTAACAAACTTGTTTTACAGCAATGCCCCGTTCCACTACGCGAGGCTCTTATCATAAGGCCAATCCCATGTCCCACGAGAAAATTAACTATTCAACGCTAATTTTTCCGTGTGAAGACGTAATACATTTAATAATGTGCACTTCATCTGTCCTGTAAATTATAAACCGCATATAAACAAACTTTGAAATCTGCTGTACAATCTCCAAAACAAAATTTTTTTGTTGGGTGGACATAATGATAAGGTTATATGCTATAGTATGTCCACAAATGAATGCCGTCATTCACGATCACGATTTTGAAAACTGTCTGTAGCATCGTTATGAAATTTTTCCTGCCGTCTTATATTTACCCCAACCCAAGGAATATGTGTTTGATAGGTCCAAAAGCCACTTAAATCATCGAAAGCGGCGACACTTCTTTGATGTTTTGGGGGAAAATGTAGTGAATTCACGCTAACAAACTAGTCTTACAGTAAACCAAGTTATTTCTGGTAAGGACACAAGTACAAGACGTAGCCAGATTCGTATGGGAGTGGGTGCAATAAAAAAAAGTAGCTTAAAAGTCGACTCTGCATTGCACCGGGTTTTTATCCCATATGGCTCAGACTCTTTCCGCAGGGCGGAAAGCGTCGCACAAAGCACGAACTCCGTAGCTCCAGCGACGACCCTCGGAAGTCTCCGAAAAAATGCACTTGTGAAATGAAGGAATCGAACATACAACCTTCAGAGCCCGAGTCAGACGGCTTGACCACTTCACCACGGAGACTCCCGAGAGGGGTGCAATGTGTAATATTAGTAAAGACAGAGAATTTAGAGAGGCATGGGGTAAATAATGTGTAAATTGACAGGAAAGTAGAAGGAATATATAATTATATTTCTTACCTTATTTTTCATTTCCTTCTTGTTTCTTCAGCTGCTGGTTAATAATTGTATACAAGTATTCATGTTACTAGGATGCATTTAGCTTTTTATATTGAGTTCATGAAAGCTTCCAAATAGCTGTGCGTTAATGTGCATATGGAGTGACCAGAAATGATACCGCAATTTAGTCATCATGTGTCCATTTTTAAGGATCTGTTCAGCTGTCGGTGTAGTTTGTTCACACGTACGTACACATGGGTGACAGACCCGCTTTGAGTCTTCGTGAAAGATTGTCTACTCTGCTGTTTACTGTTCAGAGACGGAACATGATTACCTGTTTTGCACTATGAAAATAGTTGTCAGTGTCTCTGTAGTGGGCTTTCTTCTTAATGACCAAGATGTTGGTCCTCTTTTCATTGAAGTTTATAGATTGATTCGTATACACGCGTGTTATCCCCTAATTTGATGTGTTTGCTCTCACATTTCTTGTTATGCCACAATATGTCAGTTTCCAACGCAATATTACTCTTCGGTTGGTATTCAGTGCGCTTAGTTTGTTTGTTTGTTTTTTTTTGTTTTTTTTTCAATACCAGTTGTTTGTCACCGCTGAGGGCTTGCGGAATTGAAAATTCATCACTGTGGAATACAAACTGTTGCCATTGACATTGTGCTGATGCTGTAATGTTTAGGGCCTGCAATTCGTCTGAATGGATGGAGCAAAATATACCAGTAAGCGTGCACGCGGATTAAGGTCTGCGATCTGCTCAGACCTTAATCTGTGTCGGACGATTCCAGTAGGTTGATGACTGCTCTCGGTTGCATAAAATTCAATCCATCCTTTCTCCAATAGTCCTCTTCCTCTTTCAACACATGGTCCTCACATTTTCCCAGTAACTTTTATCAATATTTAATAGTGCGGACTGGATTAGTATCTTGATGTCAGACAATTTGAATACAGTATTGTCAGCTGCCACCTGTCCTTTAATTTTAGCCCACACAAGTTCTATAGGGTTAAAATGAGAGTGGTACGGTGGAAGTCTCAAGCAACCATGACGATGCTCTTCTATCAACTTGTCGATTTGATATTTCTTGCTGTTTTGGCGTCTGTTTTACAAGGGACAACAATTCTAGCTAGAAATACCTTTCTGGAAATGGTATGTTTTCCATTCAGAGCCATATCTTTATTGCTCCCTTTGTGCTCGATGCTGTAGGTATTTTGTCTTCTTGGGCAACAACATTGATATCATGCATTGTCCATAATTGGACATGACGGTCTATCTAGGGATGGAAGCACAGTATTCTCGAGCCAATCTCTAAATACATTACCATTCATCTTATTATGATAATCCCTATTGTCTGTATGCTTTGATACGAATACGAGCCCAGCATTCTGTTGTAAGCCATTATGCGTATTACCAGCATGGGCCATGACCAAAAGCTGTCCTATACTACTGGGCACATATCGCATTATCTGTCCATCCACTGATTGCCATTCCTTATCACTTGTGTTGTGCGCATTGATCCACATTTCATCCAAATACACTATGCCATAATTGTCTTTGCGCATTTCCCTTATTTCATGTAGGTATCTGCTTCTCATGGCTCCTAAATGCGGTTGCTCGCAAAGAATATTTCTACCTCCCTTGTACTTTCAAAAAGTGAAGATAATGTCCTTATAATCTGCCACAAAGTTGTTTTGGATAGCTCTATGTTATTGTTCTTTCTCAACCAAACCCTAAGTTTTCTTACAGTCACTGTTTCTTTGGCATCCAGCATTTTTATAATGCTGGATAATCCTGGATATAAAATCCAAAATTTTTATAATTTTAGGAGTCTCCGTGGCGAAGTGGTCAAGCCTTTTGACTCGGGCTCCAAAGGTTGTGGGTTCGATTCCGGGCTGCATCCTTCGGTTCAAGCGTTAAATTTTTCGGAGACTTCTGTGGGTCGTCGCTAGAGCTGCGGAGTTCGTGCTTTGTGCGATGCTTTCCGTGCTGCGGAAAGAGAACGAGCCATATGGGATAGAACCTGGTGCAATGAAGTCGACTTTTAAGCGACTTTTTAAAGCATTTTTATAATAGCTCGCCTTATGACATCTTTGTCAACGCTGTCTACAATAACCTTTCTACCTACCGTTTGGTTATTGCGTGGTGGTTTAATTCCAGATTCTTGCACCCATCGACGAAATGACCGTTTACTCAAACCCAATGCATGCACTGTTCTTTTTTTCGGAATTTGTAATAGTATAAAACAGTTTCCTGCGATCAGCTTCTATACAAAAATATGTGTACAACTTCATAGCGAAGCTTTGAAGTGTATACACAATTTTGCATTCAATCCCATTGAAAAATATTCACACATTTCAATGTTAGCTATAAGTGGTAAGATTTAAAAAAAAAAATAATAATAATAATCAGGTTTCATGAAATAACCCACAGTTTGACGACACCTCTGAACAGTCCCAGTTTAAACTGCGCGGGGTTCTTGGCATAAGGCGTAAAATATTCAACATTGAACGCCGATTGTCTGGCTATGCTGTAATACATTTAAAATTATGAACTTCACCTCTGACTCGTAAATTATATACCGCATATAAACAAACTTTGAAATCTGCTGTAAAATCTCCAGAACAAAAATTGTTTTGTTGGGTGGACATAATGATAAGGTTATATGCTAAATCTCATCATTTTCCTTCAGTTGGTTACTGAGATATGGAATTTTATATTGGGGCAGACAAAAATAAACACACTATAAATCTCATCATTTCCCTCAGTTGGCTACTGAGATATGGAATTTTATGTTAGGGCAGACAAAAGTAAACAGACTATATATAGAAGCAACTTCTAATGTCAGGACCTTACAAATGTCAGAAACTTTCATACGGCAGATTGTATTGTTTTTTAACTGTTAGCAAAATCAAACCAGCATAACGTTTCAAATGACAGAAACTTCCATATTATTACATATGTCAAAACGGTAAAAATTACCAACAAGCAGAATAGTTCCACAAGTTACTTCTGCTAATCTTCGTGATGATATGTGGAATTATTAATTGTAAGCTGATAATGATATGAAACAATGAGCTTCAAATTACTAGCATCAATGTTGACCTAAACTTAACCCCCAAACATTAGCTTATAAAATAGGTGTTTGTTTGCACATGTACTAAGAGTTAAGTGTGTGACATCTGTACACACAAGATTGTTACAATTTTGTCCGCCAATGTCTGCCTCATTTAGCTTCATCATTTCTGAACACGTTTTAAAAAAAAAAATATATTAAACATACTCAGAGTTGCTTTCCTTAATAGACAAAATGTTCATCTAACAACAGACTTACTTAATTAATCACAAGGAAGGGATGTCACCATTAAGTTTATGTTTTCTTTATCAGGCAATATTGCTTTTGTTTGTCCAGACATGGTTCCTACTGTCTTTTAATGTTATTTCACATTCTCCCAATATTGTTCTTTCGTTGTTTTATTTTCCTCTCTTGGTTGGTAGGCTAATATATTCTATATAGCACCACTAATTCATAATTGATTATCCATAAATGGTGGATACAAATTATCCACCTGGTAGAGCCACTGCACCAGATAAGAGCCCTTGTGATGTTCATGATCACGTTCTCTGTAGCCATTCAGTCTCTCAGTACATTGGGTCACCTTAGACTTGGGGGGTTATGTAACCCGAGACAGGGAGCAAATTGATGAATGTTAAAGCATTGCCCACTGAGGGGTTCTGCACGCTGCGCCTCTGGAACTTCACTGGCTCTCAGGTGGCAGTTCAGCCATTCCCCTCCTTTTTATGTTAGTGAGCTAAACACACAGTCAGTGTGTTGTATCCACACAGTCAATTTGCTACACACAGTATGGCATCTGCAGTAAGTGTGCTAAACACACAGTCAGTGTGTTGTATCCACACAGTCAATTTGCTACACACAGTGTGGCATCTGCAGTAAGTGTGCTAAACACACAGTCAGTGTGTTGTATCCACACAGTCAATTTGCTACACACAGTGTGGCATCTGCAGTAAGTGTGCTAAACACACAGTCAGTGTGTTGTATCCACCCAGTCAGTTTGCTACACACAGTGTGGCATCTGCAGTAAGTGTGCTAAACACACAGTCAGTATGTTGTATCCACACAGTCAATTTGCTACACACAGTGTGGCATCTGCAGTAAGTGTGCTAAACACACAGTCAGTGTGTTGTATCCACACAGTCAATTTGCTACACACAGTGTGGCATCTGCAGTAAGTGTGCTAGACACACAGTCAGTGTGTCGTATCCACCCAGTCAATTTGCTACACACAGTGGCATCTGCAGTAAGTGTGCTAAACACACAGTCAGTGTGTTGTATCCACCCAGTCAATTTGCTACACACAGTGTGGCATCTGCAGTAAGTGTGCTAGACACACAGTCAGTGTGTTGTATCCACCCAGTCAATTTGCTACACACAGTGTGGCATCTGCAGTAAGTGTGCTAGACACACAGTCAGTGTGTTGTATCCACCCAGTCAATTTGCTACACACAGTGTGGCATCTGCAGTAAGTGTGCTAGACACACAGTCAGTGTGTTATATCCACCCTGTCAATTTGCTACATACACAATGTATTTTACACACAGTCAATTTGCTACACACAGTGTGGCATCTGCAGTAAGTGTGCTAGACACACAGTCAATGTGTTATATCCACCCAGTCAATTAATTAGCTACACACTGTGGCATCTGCAGTAAGTGTGCTAGACACACAGTCAATGTGTTGTATCCACCCAGTCAATTTGCTACATACACAATGTATTTTACACACAGTCAATGTACTTCACACCCAGCCAATGTGCTTCACACACAGTGCGCTGCACCCACACAATCGAATGTCCTACACACACACAGTGTGGTGCACCCACACAACACAATTTTCTAAACATAATATATAAGTATGATTTCAAATAAGTAAACAAACAAAAAACACTGCATCTTTGGTTATGAAATACCCCCAGCATTTCTTCGTATCATAGTGCTGTATTCAACACAAGAAACATATTCACAACACTACATGCCAGAATACAGACTATCAATCACATATAGAATACCTTAACAAATACATCAGATGCAACATAAAGTGAACGCATATTTTATACTGAAAAAGAAGTGTTATGGTTGAGAGACTAAAAGTGTATCAGAGACGTATCTGGTAAGGCTAGCATGCTTCAGTAATGAAACACTGGGCTTGTTGTTCACTTTAAACACAGTCAGTGATGTGATGACTAGTCTGCAGTTTTATTTGCATGAAGTGACTGTCTAGAGTTTTAACATGAAACAGATATTTATAAACCTGTCTTTGTTTCACTTAAAAACACAAAAATAATGTCCATGGGCAAAACTACATGCCAACCAACATCACAGTCAACAATTAACAAATTTAAAACATTGAATTAATGGATATTATTGGGAATGTATTGCCTAATCCGATGACTGTGAATGTACAGTTATAGTGTTTATTTTTTTTTGCCCCAATATAAAATTCAGTATCTCAATAACCAACTGAGGGAAAATGATAAGATTTAGCATATAACCTTATCATTATGTCCACCCAACAAAAAAAATTTTGTTCTGGAGATTGTACGGCAGATTTCAATGTTTGTTTATATGCGGTATATAATTTACGGCTTAGGGATTAAATCCATCATTTTAAAAGTATTACAGCTTCAGCAAGACACATCCGCGCTTTTTTAAAAATTGTCCTGCGGTTTTCGTTTTGGCACAAACAGCGCAGAGTTAAATGGTATTGTTCAGAGGTGTCTCCAACGGGGTTCTTTCATGAAACGTGATTATATAAATAAACTAGCTGACTCGGCCCGGCTTCGCCCAGCTCCTGGCGGGGATCGATCAATCGATCGATCGGTCGGTCGATCTATCTATCTATCTAACTACGTACCTACCTACCTACCTAGCTATCCATCAATCCATCCACCTACCAACCTTTCTACCTACCTACCTATCTGCCTGTCTGTCTGTCTATCAACCAGTCCGCGCTATTAAATATTGATAAAAGTTACTGGAAAAAATGTGAGGACCATGTGTTGAAAGAGGAAGAGGACTATTGGAGAAAGGATGGATTGAATTTTATGCAACCGAGAGCAGTCATCAACCTACTGGAATCGTCCGACACAGATTAAGGTCTGAGCAGATCGCAGACCTTAATCCACGTGCACACCAACTGGGATATTTTGCTACAAATATTCAGAAGAATTGCAGGCCCTAAACATTACAGCATCAGCATAATGTCAATGGCAACAGTTTGTATTCCACAGTGATGAATTTTCAATTCCGCAAGCCATCAGCGGTGACAAACAACTGTATTGAAAAAAAAACAAAAAAAAACACACACACACACTAAACGCATTGAATACCAATAGAAGAGTAATATTGCGGTGGAAACTGACATATTGTGGCATAACAAGAAACGTGAGAGCAAACACGATGTCATATTAGGGGACAACACACGTGCATACGAATCAATATATAAACTTCAATGAAAAGAGGACCAACATCTTGGTCGTTAAGAAGAAAGCCCACTACAGAGACACTGACAACTATTTTCATAGTGCAAAACAGGTAATCATGTTCGTCTCTGAACGGTAAACAGCAGAGTAGACATCTTTCACGAAGACTCAAAGCGGGTCTGTCACCCATGTGTACGTGTGAACAAACTACACAGACAGCTGAACAGATCCTTAAAAATGGAAACATGATGACTAAATTGCGGTGTCATTTCTGGTCACTCTATACGCACATTAATGCACATTTATTTGAAAGTTTTCACTCAATATAAAAAGCTATAGTCTGTTCCGATTTGAATGCCTTCATTCACGATCAATTATTTTGAAAACTGTCTGTTGCATCGTTATGAAATTTTTCCAGCCGTCTTATATTTACCCCCACCCAAGGAATATGTCTTTGATAGGTCCAAAAACAACTTAAATCATTGAAAGCGGCAACATTCCTTTGATGTTTTGCTGAACAACTAGTGATTTCTCGCTAAAAAAGTTATGTTTACGGTAATGGGGATCTGCAAATTCAGATGACACACAAAGGCGTATCCGGATTCGTATGGGAGTGGGTGCAATGAAAGAAGTAGCTTACAATCGACAGGGTCGGCTGCATTGCACCGGGTTTTTATCCCATATGGCTCAGTTTCTTTCCGCAGTGCGGAAAGCGTTGCACAAAGCACGAACTCTGTAGCTCCAGCGACAACCCTTGGGAGTCTCCAGAAAAAAATGCACTCTTGAAATGGACACGGCCCGGAATCAAACATACAACCTTCGGAGCCCAAGTCAATGTGTAATATTAGTAAAGACAGAGAGAATTTACAGAGGTATGGGGTAAATAATTTGTAAATTGACAGGAAAGTAGAAGGAATATATTTCTTACCTTATTTTTCATTTCCTTCTTGTTTCTTCAGCTGCTGGTTAATAAAGTGTACATAAGTATTCATGTTAGCTTTTTATATTGAGTTTGTGAAAGCTTTCAAACAGCTGTGCGTTAATGTGCGTATGGAGTGACCAGAAATGATACCACAATTTAGTTATCATGTGTCTATTTTTAAGGATCTGTTCAGCTGTCTGTGTAGTTTGTTCACACGTACACATGGGTGACAGACTCGCTTTGAGTCTTCGTGAAAAACTGTCTACTCTGCTGTTTACCGTTTAGAGACGGAACATGATTACTTGTTTTGCATTATGAAAATAGTTGTCAGTGTTTCTTTTATATTAAGGCAACTCCCCCGATGTGTCTTCACCATGCCGTGGTGGGGGCGCTTGCGTGTCCCATTGACCCCATCTGCTTGCCGATGGATGAAAACTACATATCGGACAGCTTATGGGATAGGGGCCAGACTAAGAGAGACACAACCTGCTGCTCTGCAGGTAGACTGAGGATAGCAGTCAAAAGATTAAATCAGGTACACGAAGGCAGAAGACCTTGGTCCGGACAATACTCTAAGGCACAAACCCTTGGATCCGAGAGCCGAGCCGATACCCACCTACCGAAAAATAGAGGTGAGATACTGAGCAAGCTACATGCTCAGGTCTGATACATGTTCGAAGGCTCTCAGCTGGGGGATATGAGGGATTCCCGGATAAGAGAGCCTGGCCGTTTCTCGTTCACTGCTGCACAAAGGTAAGGTGCTGAGCCGGCAGCACATGTAGCCAACCTCGTGAGCGAGTACAAAAAGTCAGAAAAGTGCTCCAGTCGAACGAAATGGTTACGAAAACTGTCTGTATCTAACTCATAGAGAGTGTAGACAAAAGTGGAAAAACGTCTCAATAACACGAAATGGAACGCACGGCGAGCGAACCTATTGCGTGGTCCGAAGTCAAAAGCAAAAGCTTACCGAGTGGATGTCGCCGGCAGTCTGACAATTCCTGGTGTGTGCTTGAGCGACCAAAGGCAAGCGAGATGCCCAACACATGGAAGTGAGGAACTGAAGCAACCATGAGCAGGACGTGGCAACTCTTCGGGTGATCCCAGTCTCAGAGCAATATGTGCCAGTTCTGCAATTATGGAAGCCTCCTTGGATAGCGAGGGAATGCCCATGGTCTGCCCCTGCCTTCCCTTGAGGGCTGATGTCGTTGACCGTTCTATCTTGACCAGCTGAGATGTGGACGGCATCACAATAAGTCTAACGTGCCTCGAAACCCGAGGAGGGCTAACCTCATTAAAATATGCCCGCCGAAGCCGAAAGTGCCGTCCTACGGGTGGCAAAATAAAAATTAGCACTGCGCATTTACGTCCGAGTGAAACGTCTCATTCGAATGTCTCTTGTGCTAGGAACAGCTCTGACTACCTAGTTTCCGAATGCCGCTCTTGTTCGGAACAGCTCTGACTAGGTAGTTTTCCAAATGTCCGCCGTGCCTGGAACAGCTCTGAAGGGCACAAAGACAAGCACATGTCTGAACCGAAAACTCGCTAAGTGGATACCGTCTGCAGACTGGCCTGGTTTGTGCGGGAGCGGACCGTGGTGAAGGAACGCCCAATATATTGAAGTGAGGATTTAAAGCAGCCATGAGCAGGACGTGACGATTCCCTCGGTGAGCATAGCACCAGGGCGCTATGTGTCGACCCTGCAACTATGGAAGCAACCTTGGATGGCGGAAAATGCTATGGACTGTCCCTGCCTTCCTTTGAGGGATGACCGTTGTCTTCGACTGTTCCAACTTGGCCAGCTGGGTTGTAGATGGCACCACAAAAGTGAGTCTCCCAGGAATGCTACCTGGTCAAAAAGCACGCTATCATCGGATGTGTTGGCCTACGGGTTTCGGCCCAAGGGCGCATAACAGACACACCGCAATCACATCTGAAAAAATACTCCGGATGAACGCAAAGAAGAGAAGAAGATATTGAGGCCCCCCCCAAAAAAACACACACACACTAGGTAGGTAGGTAGGTAGGTAGGTATGTAGGAGGTAGGTCGGTCAATCGGTCGGTCGCTAGATATAGATAGATAGATAGATAAATAGATAGATAGATCCCCGCCAGAAGCCGGGCCTTGTCAGCTAGTTTATTTATATAATCACGTTTCATGAAAGAACCCCCATTTGGAGACACCTCTGAACAATCCCATTTAACTTCGCGCTGTTTGTTTCAAAACGAAATTCACAAGCAAATTTTAAAAAATGCGGGGATGTGTCTTGGTGAAGCTGTAATACTGTTAAAATTATGGACTTAATCTCAGACCCGTAATTTATATACCGCATATAAACAAACTTTGAAATCTGCTGTACAATCTCCAGAACAAAAATTTTTTTGTTGGGTGGACATAATGATAAGGTTATATGCTAAATCTCATCATTTTCCCTCAGTTGATTACTGAGATATTGAATTTTATATTGAGGCAACAAAAAAAAACACACACACTATAACACGAATACTTGTGTACACATTATTAACCAGCAGCTGAAGAAACAAGAAGGAAATGAAAAATAAGGTAAGAAATATATTCCTTCTACTTTCCTGTCAATTTACAAATTATTTACCCCATGCCTCTGTAAATTCTGTCTTTACTAATATTACACATTGCACCCCTCTCGGGATTCTCCGTGGTGAAGTGGTCAAGCCGTCTGACTCGGGCTCCGAAGGTTGTATGTTTGATTCCGGGCCTCGTCCTTGATTTCACAAGTGCATGTTTTCGGAGACTCCCGAGGGTCGTCGCTGGAGGTACGGAGTTCGCGCTTTGTGCAACGCTTTCCGCGCTGCGGAAAGAAATTGAGCCATATGGGATAAAAACCCGGTGCAATGCAGCCAACGCTGTCGATTTTAAGCTACTTCTTTCATTGCACCCACTCCCATACGAATCCGGATATGCCTTGTGTGTCATCTGAATGGCGGGGGCTTTCATTACTGTAAACATAAATTTGTTAGCGAGAAATCACTAGTTTTTCAATAAAACATCAAAGAAATGTCGCCGCTTTCGATGATTTAAGTTGTTTTTGGACCTATCAAAGACATATTCCTTGGGTGGGGGTAAATATAAGACGGCTGGAAAAATGTCATTACGATGCAAAAGACAGATCAAAATAATTGATCGTGAATGAAGGCATTCTTTTCGGGACATACTATAGTTGATGGTTCTTCCTCACTGCACCTAGAACTATTCAGTCTGCGAACACTCAGATCTCCGCCAAGGTATCTTCCCTTGTGTATAGCATCTAAAAACAACAGTTTTGTTTTGAATAGAATGGCTGCCCCTGGTCAAAGTTCACGTCAAACTAATGGGAGAATGTGAACCTACAACATATCATTTCAAACCCTGCAATGTCGAGATGAAGTATAAACAGCTGGAGAATGTCCGTTTATGGGCTTCATATATCATGATTCCCATGGATTCCATTATTCTCTCTGTCCATCGTTTACATGGTTGGCCTTTTCTACTGGTTTCGTTAGGTCTGTACATCATTGCTTGTTGTGGTATATTGTTAGTTGGTATGCTAGTTATATAGCCAAACCATTTAACTTGCTGTTTTCTGGTGAAATCTAGCGCTGCTATAACCCCAATTTAGTCTTGATTTATTCATTTCTCTCTACTTGACAGATTGAGTATTCTTCTCAGGAATCTCATTTCCGTAATTATTCTATTCTTTTTTTCTGTTATTGTCCAGGTTTGGCATTAGTAGCATAGAGATGGTAGCATCTATTAATACATGTTTGTTCTTTAGTATTGGTGCCATTTGTCCAATGAGTTGGCTTGCCTTATTGCATCTATTTTCAATCTTGTCTTCTGGTTTGCTATTTGATGATATTATACTTCCTAAATACTTGAAGCTCTTTACTTGTTTCAGGGGGTGTTCTTTTAGATAAATCTTTGTTGTTTTTTCTTCTTTGGTTATTCAGTTCGAATACGCTTTTTATTATTTCTTCGAGCAGGAAAAAAATCCCCTGCTGGCTTGCTAGGCCAGTCGCAGGTTTAGGTCGAAAAAATTTGACCAAGGGGAGTTCGTCCCCCATGGCAAGCCAGAGCATCATTGGCCCATGACCTTGCAGTCATGGTTTCCCTGTCTACACCACAGGCAGGTGAGGTTGACTTGTGTAGTCTGCGGGTCATTGGCAGGCTACTAATTTTTACTTTTCACCCCTCCTGAGAAGCTAGCTGATCCTAACCCTACTGTCTGCAGGGCTAGGCGCAGTCCATACCTTCCATACCTTGTAGAACTACAACATGACTGCATCAAATACAAATACAATGTAACAACTAATAAATTAAATAACACAAATATAAAAAATGTTTATAGCACAACAAACAAACATAAAACCACTCCCCGACTTAGGCAAGGGCAAGGGTGCATGCTATTGAATTTTACAAAAGACAGATTCTCTAATTGCTTTTCCAGCCATTGTAAACATGGTCACTGAACTGTACTAGAAACATGTCTCTATATCCTTGTACAACAATTCAAGCTAATACTATCAGTTCTGACTGAGTCAAATATAATGTTTACTAAAATATCATTTTAATCATGCTGGAAAAGTTAACAAATATCTGCTTTGAAAGATACACATCCAACGAAAGATCAAATAACCTATTTAAGGATACTTCAGATTGAATTTTAGTGTGATTCCAGCAAGGAAGTGCATGTGAGGGGACAAATCTGATATGTGTACATCTGGAACAATAAGCATCTACACTTTACAACATTAGCTGTGAGACACAGAGCATTGTTGGCAAGGGTAGAAAAATCTAAGACCTTGATATCATGGCTCCTGGACATTTTTACTTGGCATCTTAATGTTCAATTATTTTCTTAGCTTTGAGGTCAGCATGCTGAATGGATCAGAGCTCTCGCTCTTTAACTTCCCATGTGCTGATGGCGAGGTAGTGAGCTCAACCCCTTCATGGCAGTTTGATTTAAATATTGACTACTCATTCTTGACTTGGGGATGTAAAGTACAAATACCTTAGAAGTCGGAGTGGGTCCGCCTGATAGCGAGAGTCACTGGTAATAGGGAAAGCTAATCCACATGCAAACTCAATTCAGTGCATGCCTCAGTAGTGACATCTGCTAGATGCAGTAGCACATATATGGACTACGCTTGAGTTCAAAGTGAGCAAACGCCAAAAAATTAAAAAAAACATGCTCGCTCCTGAGAAAAAGGGGTGACTCCAGAAAAAGGGGTGACTCCAGAATTATGGTGAGCTTTTCCACTTCCACATGTTTTTCCAAGACTCCTGAGAAAAAGGGGTGACTCCAGAATTATGGTGAGCTTTTCCACTTCCACATGGTTTTCCAAGACTCATCCTTGTATTTTAGTCACTCTAGTTTTCAAAGATATTAAAGTGGCCCAAATGCTATCGAAAGAAGCAAAGAAACCACAATAGTGTGGAAAACAGTGAGTTCTAGAATAACAACAACAAAGTCATTATTAATATGTTCGGTGTTGCACATCAACAAGTGATAAGCGATGAATCAGTCAAGGAGGAATTTTACACAAAACTCCGAAGTCCTATAGGTAATCACAGAACTGGCAATATGACAAGTTTGATGGGTGATCTCAATGGCAAGGTAGGGTAAGATGACATGGAATATGAAGAGATCTTGGGGAAATAAGACTTTAGTGTGTAGAACCAGTGTTTGCACACTGAATTAATATATTGTAGCCGGTCTCCGTGGCCAAAGTCTTGCGAATGTGGTTCGTGAGCCACTTACCAAGTGTTCAAAATGCAGCAGACCGTGTCGTGTTGTGTTATAACATGTTAGTATGGGAGCCGGTCGTTCAGAAAGCAATAGCAAACTACTGAACGTAAAATTTGCCTAGTACATCAACAGCGGCTGAAATATGCTGGTGTTTACTGCAACGTCCTGCAAGGGATATGCAACATATTTAAAATTTTTTTTCCACTTCTGATCTGTGGGTTTACTAGAAGTGGAAACATGCTAATTTATGACAAAGAAACCAAGACAAAATATGAGAATGGCAAAACGGATTACAGAATGGTATTGATAGAGAACTGGTTGATACCTAGGTGGTGTGAGATACTGACATCAGGCAAAGGGATCATACAAGCATTGAAGCCGCTCATTTTCTATATAGTACTTGATTAAAACAATTTACTGTTATTGGTAAAATAATAAGACTAACTATATGTCTCTAGGGGTTAGTTATACAGAATAATATTGTTTTCATCACTCTTTAAGAAAACTGATTTATGCCATCCTTGTATTTACGACCTTTAGTTTTCCAAGACTCAACCTTGTACCTTAGCCACTCTAGTTTTCCAAGGCTCATCCTTGTATTTTAGTCACTCAAGTTTTCCAAGACTCATTCTTGTATTTTAGTTACTCTAGTTTTCCTAGACTCAAACTTGTGTTTTAGTCACTTTAAGTTTTCCCAGACTCATGCTTGCATTATAGTCACTCTAGTTTTCCAAGACTCATCCTTGTATTTTAGTCACTCTAGTTTTCAAAGATATTAAAGTCACTCTTGGCATGAAAATGAATGAGGCTGTGGAACTGGTGAATGATTGAGAGTCTTTCTGGTGATCCGTGATGAAAGCGATGTTCTGCAAAGGATCTGCTACATGATGATGATGAGGATGACTTCTGCACTGGTTAGCACAAATTTATAATGAGCTGAATTTATGTAGGTCAAGTTCAAGTAGATCATGGAGTGCCTGTATGTTATTTATATACCAGGGCTAAATATGTTAGTAGCATACAATTTCAGCCTGCCTTACATGGAACTACATGGTACTCCCTTCAACCATGTTTATGAACACAGATTTGCATACTGCTGCCAGAACTGATATCTCTGCACTTTGAGAAAATCTATAGATGTTCAGTCTCCAAAGTGAGATACTAACCAAAAGATGCATTATAATGTAGGCTTATTGCACTGCTTTCCTAATAAAAGTGTGCTAACTGAACAAAGTTATGTGCTGTAGTGCTGTTTCTGTCCAGTGCATGGAAGTGTACAACCTAACAATAACATCAAGATAGATAATTATAAATATGCACCAACAGATAATCATAAAAGACATGAAATACTATATTTTAACCATTTTTGATAAAATGATCGTCTTCATGACATGGCTTTCATACCATCTCATCATCTTATTCCTCTTGTATCTTGCGGTGTCGAGGTGAAGCATAAACAGCAGGAAAGTGTCCATTTAAAGGCTTCTTGTATTGAGATTCCCATAGACTCTGCTATTCCCTCTGTCCATCGTTTACGTGGCTGCCTCTTCTTCTGCCTCCGATTGGTCTACATCACTGTAACTGTTATTGTGGTATCCTGTTAGTTGGTAATCTAATTACATGGCCAAACCATTATTAACTTGCTGCCTTCTGATAAAATCTAGCGCTGATATAATGGAACCCCCTCTTTAGCCCTGATTTCTTCATTTCTTCATTTCTCTCTTCTTGATACACTGAGTATTCTTCTCAGGAATCTCATTTCTTATGTGATCTTTATTTTCCATTTTTGGTCGAAGTCCAGGTATGGCATTGGTAGCATAGAGGTGGTAGGAAGATTGTCACGTAGAGTGCTTTCTTAGTAGCTATTGATACGTGTTTGTTCTTTAGTATTGTATTGGTGCCATTTACTTTCATAACATTACTACTCATTATCTCATTATCATGCTAGCTAAGCAACTGAAAGGCAAGGCGATTCTCATTCTCATCTCATTTAGAATTTCATTCTATACTATTACTATTACGTTGCAAATCAAATATGACTTTCAGAAAGGGCAGAAAGAGAAACAATTAGTTGCAAACGAGAAAACCAAATGAACTTAATTTGCTTTTCTTACAACGATAACACTATAAAAAGAATGAGCATGCCATCGTAAAAAAGAATCGGAGGCGTTTGTGAATCATACGATGATTTCGATGCATCATCATCCATCGATAATTTAAAAATGATTGAATCTGATGATTGGAAGTATGGAAAAAACGAATGAATGCAATATTGTTTCCTCTTCCATCTACCAGTAAAGTGCCAGCGCAAAAATTGCATGCATGCAAATATACTCACCCGACGTGTAAATTATATCCGTCGATAGTGAATACAAGCAGGTGAGCAGAAAGACGAGATCAAATATAATCTAGTCCCTAAAATACATTATCAAACATTCTATCAACGCCATTTTCCATTTTATTATTAAAAACATGCATTCGCTTTTTCCCCCGGAAGTAAACATAAAGGACATAGTATACGCATAAAGTAGATCTGGTGCAATGGTCTACAGTTATGTCTGTCATGTAAATTCTCATATGATGGGGAAATATAATTGAAATATTGATTTAAGTGATGCTGCATGTATGGAGTACTGCAACAGCGAACGCATACTACTATTAATGAATTCCATATTCTAGTAAATTATACCCATTATATCGTAACCCCGATCCCATTACACCTTAGAAGAGAAGTTATATTAGGGTCCATCGTCAGGCACAGATTAATATTATTATGATCAAATCAGAGACAATTCGGATATTAATATGAAGTGGAGTGTTGTCCAAAAAGAATAAATGAGTGTACTTTCATAACAAGTATAGATATTCTGATTAATATAAAACTAATACTAGAATCTCGGGAAACGGGTGAAATAATTAATTAAATGGAACTTTTTAAATGACTGATTATCAGAACAATGTTTCCCCGTAGTAAATTTGAATAACGAAGACACAAGGAAAGATTGCACGATATTATTGTCTGGCATATTTCACTGCATCTCGTCAAACCGGTTTGGAAACCAGTCATGTGATTGATAGAGATAATGTGTTTCGCGTATTGTTTAATACACAAAATAGTCGTTCGTTAAAGTTTGCAGAAGCCATCATGATTAATCTACATAGACCAATTCTGTGCAAACAAAAAAGACATGATAGTCAATTTAAAATTACCGTGAGAGACTGTTGAAATTACTGAGCGAACATGTGTATATTTCAGCTTGAAAGATTTATCTATCCATCCATCATGTGCCATGCCGATAAGCGTGGGCGGTCATGTTCTGCCATCTCACTCGATCACCAGAGTCGTGGATCAGCTCTGTGTTCCTGTCTCGACCATACCATGTGGCCAAGCCATCCAGGTATTTACTTCTCGGTCTTCCCCTTGGTCTCTTCCCTTCGATCATGCCAGTCGTCACCAAGTTCTCCATTTCATTTCTTCTCATAACATGCCCAAAAAATTTTGACTGCCTACGTCTAATGTCTCTAATCAGTTTACGATCTTCATTTGTTTCTTGAAGGACTTGTTCAATGTTTTTTTTTTATGTCCAAGGTATTCTTTGCATTTTCCTCAGAAACCTAATTTCCACAGCCATCAGCTGTTTTTCAGCTTGACTGCTTATTGCCAACGCTTCACATCCATACAAAAGTATAGGTTCTATGTAGCACTGCAACACTCTTTTTCTCGTTTCAATTGATATCTTTTTATTGGTCAGTATGTTTTTAATCGTGCAAAAGACTACCTTCGCAATGGCATTCTTGTTCTAATCTCTTCAAGGCATCTCCCATCAGATGTTATGACTGTGCCGAGATCCATTGGCACCTTGCCGTCTTGACAGACGATAGTTTGTGCTTTAAAAAGGCATAATAACTTTTACTTATGGCGGTAGCGAATGTGACTGATAAGGCTAATTCGTGCTGTAAATGTCCGTTCACAGTGGGTGCATGTGAACACGTGGTCATTTCCACCATCATGCACCATCTTACGTCTCAAACGCTCGGTGTGTGACTTATCTGCAATAATTTTCTCCTTTGTCTTTATTCCATTTCTGATGTTTGCCCTCCATGCAACACGTTCAGCGGCGACTTGCTCCAATGTGCATTATCAATGCCTGTATCAATAATGTCCCGAATACATACATCTTTGTATCGTAGTAGAGGCCGACCCTGAGATCTCTTACCCATCTGTAATTCACCAAAAAAGATGTCTTTTGGTATTCTACCACCATCCATCCTCCTAAGATGTCCTATCCATCTAAGTCTACGAAGACTGAGCATGGAATAAATTGTCACACAACCTGATCTTTCCAATACTTCAGTATTTGTGATTTTGTCTTGCCACTTAATACCAAGAATTCTTCGCAGACACCGCATATGAAAGCTGTTTAAACGTTTCTCTTGGTGTGAGTAAGTTGTCCAGGTTTCACTGCCACAAAGAAGAGTATTAAGGACACAGGCTTGATAGACAAGTACTTGTATTTTGGCAGTAAGCTACCTGTTCTCCCAGACTCTTTTTCTTAACATGTTCATTGCTGTTGCTGCCTTACCAATCTGGATGTTGATTTCCTGATCTAGGGATAATTTGCTATTTACCACTGATCCTAGATATGTAAAATGGTCTACCATCTCTAGTTCGGCGTCGTCAATAAAGATTGATGGTACCCCATGTGCACCTTGTGACATAATCTGTGTCTTCTTTTTGCTAATTGTTAAACCAAATTCAGAACAAGCATTGGAGAATGCAGATAGTAGACATTGCAATTCTTCCTCAGAGTGGGTCGTAACTGCAGCATCATCTGCAAAAAGCAACTCTCTGAGCAGTACCCTCCTAATTTTGGTCTTGGTCTTCAATCTCTGAGCATTGTAGAGGCCGCCATCTGAGCGTGAGTGAATGTATATACCACCATCCTGATCACGAAAGGCATATTTTAGTAGAAGTACACAACCTTGCTTAACTCCACTCTTGATTTCAAACTCTTCAGAAGCTGCACCATCAAACTTGTTTATACCCTTCATGCCTGTGTGGAACGATTCCACAATGGACAGAAGAGTTGGTGGGCAGCCAATCTTCCTTAGTGCCTTGAACAGACCCTCACGACTGACCAAATCAAATGCCTTTGTGAGGTCGATGAAGGCAATAAACAATGGTTGATTCTGTTCACGGCATTTTTCTTGCATTTGTCGCAATGAGAATATCATATCAATGGTAGACCGGTTCTGTCGAAAGCCACACTGTGATTCGGGGTAGACTTGATCTCCTAGGACTTCCTAATTTGTTCATTTGCACTCCAAGATTTACTGCCATACCGCAAAACTGGTTCTATATAGCATTTTAGCACTCTCTTTCTTACATTCATTGATAGTGAATTATTGCATAAGGTACTCTTTATTTTCTGAAATGCGGCTTTTGCCTGCCCTATTCTGCTCTTAATCTCTGTTGTACATCTTCCATCTGATGTTATAAATGCCTCTAGGTATTTATAATTATCCACTTGGTTAAGCATTTTTCCTTCTATTTCTATGTTACATTTTGGTGTCACCATTTTCTTTGATGTCACCATTGTTACTGTTTTCTTGATATTCAAGGAGAGTCCTTTCTGTGCACTCTCTGTTACTACAATGTCCAACAATTATTGTAGGTCTGCCACCAATACTGTGACATCTGCATAGCGTATATTGTTTATATTATATCCTCCTATTAGTATTCCTGGCTTCTCTTTGATATCTCTCATTACTACTTCGCCTCTTAATAATACTAATTTCTGTGTGTTTCTGGCTTGGTGTAGTCTTCTTCTTTGCTTCTTGCTGACATAGCTGGTCGGATTCGTGCGCCAACATTTTGTGACCAGGCGCAGTCAAGTCCAGCATGTTTGCTGTTTGTCATTTCTTGGCAAGTTTAGTTAAGTATTTTGCCATTGCTTTCCGAGGGGTTGCAAAATCATTTATAAATTAGCATTACAAATGGTTATTTGCTTGATTTTTGTAAAGAATCACTTTACTGCACATGGATATTTCCATAAGGGTTTCAGTCTCCTCCCTTAGATCAGGGATAGGGAATCTTAGCACAGTGAACGAACTCAGGATCCTTTCGAGGTTTCAAATGTGTGTATCCCGGAATCACACATGCTCTAAATTTTTCTTTATCGAATAGTACGACACATTTTGAAATTAACTATGGGCAGTGGCTTACAAGGCCTGCTCTTTTCGATTTTTACCGGCCGAGAGTTGTTTGTAACATGCACACGGATCATGCGAGTTATTAGCCCTTGTCTGAGAAATGTTAGACGCCGAATCCAATACCAAGGGTCAGGGGGATTAGACCACACTTTTCGGCTCTGCGGTGAAGGCGTTACAGACGCAATTCGTAATCCCTGTATACCACCTTCGAAACACAGCTGCGGGTGATTTGACAGCAGATAACTTTGCGTTGATTTTCATACAATGGTATGATTGTCGGTCGTTCAGAAAGCAATGACAAACTATTGAACGTAAACTTGCCAAGAAATCACAACCAACCAAACAATGCTGTGGTTGACTGTTACGTCCTCTTGAAGGATATGCAATTAACTGTCATATCTTAGAA
>OY992883.1:42169291-42194943 GCA_963921405.1 Cepaea hortensis
TCCTCTGTCTGGTTTTGCTGCTCTTACAACTCAGTCCCAGAGAGGCTTCACTACATCAACCTTGTCATAAAGTATAGCTCGCTGCCCACGCGAGGGCAGCAGTCTATCTAGTAGCCTATCGTTTCATCGCATGCCCTGGGCAAATAATCCACCGCATGATCTTGATCTTCGTCTTGTTCAGAGATACACGGGGCAAATACAATTTCTGCTTTACGAAGCATGCTTTGTGAGTAAGTCACACACATGTCGGGCTGCGCAACTCTTAAGCCATCTGAACGCCTCCCGTAGTTACATCCCCTGCATTAATTCTCATGGTGGAGGTTGTTATAACATACGCCACATTCCTTTTCAAGTGTCCCTTAACTTAAGCAATGAAGCCCTTCTCACTCCTTTACCACTCTGCACAGACCCATGTATATATTGGTTATCACATTCCTTCAAAGTGATTTGTCACGCATCAGCTGTTGCACGGACGCCTCTGGCTCATCTAAAGACACCCTCAGTTCAAAGGGACTATCAGTACCACCACTCTGTAAACACACACTGGCGCTCATAAGGGTAGAAGAAAGAAGTAAGGATTAGAGGCCGCACTAGAAAACATACAAATTGAAAGCTATAGTTACCGACCGGGATTCAAACCTGCCACCTCCAAATGACGACGACACATCGCGGTGGGAACAAGAGTACTTCGACGCACGACCATCTAGACTTAAAACTTATAATTATATTTTAAATAGCCAGGCCCACATGAGCCCACAACTATGGAATATGGACATAATTTTTATCTAACCACTGAGATAGTACCACAGGTCTCATAATCTTATATTATATTAAACCAGCATAGGGCAAATAACAACCACATAGAAACATCCGACCATAATGATGTGTCCAATATATTCAGTCAATCAGATGGCGTCTCCACAATGAAGGTTGGTTGCAATGAATCTCCAATACTGTCTATCTCTCGCCCTGACTGTACATTATGTCAGGCTGATGTTCGTCCATCTCTTGATGTTATCTTTCCACTTGCATCGTTGTCTACCTCTTGCTTGCTTGCCCTCATCCTTGCCCTCCAGTATGGTTTTTATAAGAGTATCACGTCTTTTAAAGTGGCCGAAATATTTCACTTGCTTCCTCCTTATTTCTTTCATAAACTCTCTCTTCATTCCAATTTTTTCTAGAACTTCTGCATTTGATTGTTGTTGGTTTCATATTCGTCTGTACATCCACATCTACAGGACTTCTATGCAACTTTCTAGTTGCTTGTTCAAAGTCCAAGCTTCCGCGCCATACAATAGCGTTGAATATACGTAGCCTTTGACAATTCTCATTTTCAATGTCTTGTTAATCTCTTTAGATGTTAATATTGATTTCATGCTGGTTGAAAACATTTTTGGCCATTCCTATTCTCTTTTTGATTTCTATTTCACTTCTGCCATCATCTGTTATTATATGTCCAAGATAGGAGAAATTTGTTACTTGTTCTAGTATCTGCCCGTTTACTGTGATGTTCATTGATGACCTTTCCTTTTCACTGCTAATTATCATAGTTTTTTTTTTTTTTTTTTTTTTTAAATTGGATACAAAATTATATTAATGAACATTTAAACAAGAAAAATAATATGTAAGGCTGCATTGACGGGTGGGAGCGACACATCGGCTCAAACCTCTCCCTGCAATGTCTTACCATTTTCATAAACATGTCCGTTCGAATCTCCAGCCCTAGACATACCGAAACTGCTGTCTAATTTCAAGCTGTGTCCATTGGTGCTATCCAAGCCGCATGCATAGGGTGCTTTGTGTCGGTCTTGTGGCCTATCATGTTGTCACCTGTTGTCCCTGGGGTGAGAGGAATCAACAAGCACACTCTTTTAATTCTATATCATAAGCCTTGGAATCTAATTGATCTTTGTCTACACAACCCCTTCAGTCTCTGGATCACTATCTCTCTCTCTCTTCTTACCACGGGACAATACCCCTCTTCATATTCCTCCAGAACATACCCACACAACTCTGGCTTCTAACAAATGATAAAATAATTTAATAAAGAAAAGTGTCACGTGTGTGCAATGTATGTGTATAGACCGTCTGTAGTATAATCTATTGTGTATGCGAGATGAGACCAGTCAGTTCAGGATCTTTCATCATAGTGTCCGGCCATACCACATCACAACACAGCAAGTTCAGAGGGACCTCACCAAATGAAGCGTCTCTCCGGCCAGGGGTCGACTTCTTCCAGTTGATCGTGGATAGTCCGGGTGCCTGGTTACTAATGTTGAATATTGTAGAATAATGTCCAATGAGTTCGGAACACACGATGTACCTGATATGTCCATATAAGTCCCGTGACCTAGGAACACTTTCACATATCACATAAGATCTCAAAACCTTCTGTCTCGTTGGACAATGTTACTGAATGATTCTCTTCACTATTCAAACCTCTCTACCTACTACAGTCATAGTCAAGTGAGGTGTTTACAGTTCCTTAAAATCAGCTGTTTTGGAAACTCAATCACTGACACCTAGCCTTTTCATGATAAACACTCCTGGCTCAGACGAGACTATGATTTGTGGAACGGCGTCCAATTGCAGAGGCCATTTAGCAAAACTGCACTCGGTGTTACTGCCATTGTCCACCTCTCCGAGTTACCCTTACGTTCTCAGTTACCGTAGAACCTGTAGAAGAGAGAACACCCGGAGAGAGAAACCCGATTCAGACCTACTATATGTGAGTGTAGACCGAAGGCCGTACTCAGATATTTATATCCTGATCAACATAGAACTAAACTCTGGCATAAGGCAGGGGAGTTCATCACATTGGCCTGAGACGTGGTAAGAAAAGGAAAGACTAAAGGAAAGCGAAGAAACCCCAGTAGACACCCTACCGGAAGATCCTACCATTAACATTTCCTTTATTCCCCCATCCACCCTCAATCTCACTGAATATCATCCTACGACATTAGTCTTAACCCGCTGAGTTAAACGATATCCCACTCAACCTAGTTTAAGCAACGCATCAGCCTGCTGCTGCCGACGCTCCTATAATGGGTTCACACAACGCCCCATCACTACGCTCAATTTCAAGTATCTCCAAATTGTACATAGTCAATTACCTTATGTAATTTATTCCTGTCCAGAATCGAAACCACAAATTCACATTATGGACAAATGTCCGTCGACCACAATCGACACGGGACACAGCAGTTTCCTTCCCCGATCAGAATGGAACGGAACAACACTCCACTGCTTTTCAATCCATCGGGCACACTAATTGCAAACTGTTTATCCACTGCCGAGAACTGTGTGTTTGAATTACGTCACCGACTTGGCAAGAAATCAGGTGCCGAGAAACTCGCCTTTTCTCATTCTAGGGTCGGGCAAACAATATACCGACTGGTCCCCCTTTGATCAGGGAAATCCTTTCCCTGCACTCAAAGAATTCTGATCGGCGTTTGATCTGGGAAAACCTTTCCCAACAACAAAGGGTTGCGGCTCCTAGAGACGTCTGTCTCCGGCAATCCATCATTCTGGTCGGCGTCTCCAGTAATTCTGTGACACATGTATGGACAACATAACAAGTATATTCTGCATGCACACAGTGGGTGTGTCCCTTGTACAGCAAATAATGAATCCCATGGTCTAATTTAGCATGTCTTTGAATTATTCCAGCTGATTACGATATTGTGTGCAACACGAGACCATACTCACATCACTGAAATAATTGTTGATAGCGAGTGAAAAAAAAAAAAATTGATCCATGTCCACATCCGCCATCACATTCAGTGCACAGAGTGCCTTCATGACCTTTGACATCACCTATCCCACTTGGTCCCAGAAAAAACAAACTTATGTTAAATGTTATTCCAAAGTACTTATTGACAAGCTGTCTTATTCTGATTGTCATTCACAGTGATGTTAGCGGCAGTTATCCCTAACTGTTATTTAAAGAACACAGTTGCTTAGTCAGGGTTGAGAACAGAACCGTGTCCATGCACCATTCACTTACTTTATCCACTGCAACTTTCAGTTATCTAGATATTTCGATACTATACACTTCCTGTCTGTAAACAAATAACATCGTCAGCAAAAGCAACTATAGTATGTCCACATTTGTTTGCCTTCATTCACGATCAATTATTTTGAAAACTGTCTGTTATGAAATTTTTCCAGCCTTCTTATATTTACCCCCACCCAAGGAATATGTCTTTGATAGGTCCAAAAACAACTTAAATCATTGAAAGCGGCGACATTCCTTTGATGTTTTGCTGAACAACTAGTGATTTCTCGCTAACAAAGTTATTTTTACGGTAATGTGAGACCTGCCAATTCTGATGTCACACAAAGGAGTATCCGGATTCGTATGGGAGTGGGTGCAATGAAAGAACTAGCTTAAAATCGACAGGTTCGGCTGTGAAATGAAGGACGCGGCCCGGAATCGAACATACAACCTTCGGAGCCCGAGTCAGACGGCTTGACCACTTCACCACGGAGAATCCCGAGAGGGGTGCAATGTGTAATATTAGTAAAGACAGAGAATTTACAGAGGCACGGGGTAAATAATTTATAAATTAACAGGAAAGTAGAAGGAATATATTTCTTACCTTATTTTTCATTTCCTTCTTGTTTCTTCAACTGATGCTGATGCTGTAATGTTTAGGGCCTGCAATTCGTCTGAATAGTTGGAGCAAAATATCCCAGTAAGTGTGTACGTAGATTAAGGTCTGCGATCTGCTCAGACCTTAATCTGTGTCGGACGATTCCAGTAGGTTGATGATTGCTCTCGGTTGCATAAAATTCAATCCATCCTTTCTCCAATAGTCCTCTTCCTCTTTCAACACATGGTCCTGACGTTTTTTTTCAGTAACTTTTATCAATATTAAATAGCGCGGACAGACAGACAGACAGACAGACAGACAGACAGACAGAAAGGTAGGTAGGTAGGTAGGTAGGTAGGTAGGCAAGTAGGTAGGCAGAAAGGTAGGTGGGTGGGTGGCTGGCTGGCTGGCTGGCTGACTGGGTGTGTGGGTCGGTCGGTGGGTCGGTCAGTCGGTCGGTGGGTCGGTCGGTGGGCCGGTCGGTGGGTGGGTGGGTGGGTCGACCGGCCAGCAGGCAGGCAGGCAGGCAGGCAGACAGACAGATAGAACGAACGAACGAACGAACGAACAGACTTTATATTCAAAGGGTAACAAATTGGGCACGCAGGCCCGTCTTACATTCGGCCCTTCCATTCACTCATCTTTCTTTCATCAACAGTGCATAGGAAAAAACATTGTCACATGAATTTTGTAAACATAAACAATGCATATTACTATGTTATGAGACACATCCACCACCTACCCACACATCCCCCATTCACTCCAACTCCCCCACCCAACCACACACACATACATTCCTCCACCCATCCACCACATCTCTACACCTACACATCTCCCCACCCACACACACACCTCCCACCCACCACACATCCATCCACCCACAAGCCCCAAGCACACATACATTCAATAACCCGCACATCCCCCACCTACACACATCTCCCCACCCACTCACATATCCTCTACCCGTCCCATTACCCACCAACAATCACTCACCCACATAACCTCCTCCACCCACACACCTCCATCCACCCAGCCAAACACACATTCCTCAACCACACACACATCTCCCCTTCAACTCACATATTCCGCACCTACCCACACACAAATTCCGCACCCACCCACATAATCTCCCATCTCCCCCAGCCCACTTACAGAGCCCGAGCCCACACCTACAAACATCCCCCACCATCTCCTAACCTGCACACACTCACCTACCCACATTTCCTCTACCCACCCACACATCCTCCACCTACCCATCCCTTAACCACACACCCTTACTCATATACAATCACCCACCCACACATCCTCTACCCAATCACACATCCTCCATCCACCCATCCCCCAGCCACACACCCCTACCCATATACACACACATCCCCACCCACTCACAATCTCCCCACCCATACACACATCCCTCACACACATCCTCACCCACCAACACATCCCCCATTCACAAACACACACCTCCCATCCACGCACACACACAACCCACACACACATCCTCAACTCATACACTCATCCCCTCACACATCCCTAGACACACGTACTTATCCCTCAACCACTAACACCCACACATCCCTTACTCACTCATCAACACATACATCTCCTATCTACCCACCCACACTCACACACCCCAACCACCCATCTAAGCACACATTCCCACCCTCACACACATCCTTCACCAACCCGCAAACCCAACCACACCTTCACCCACCCACACACACATCATATATCCACACCCAGCTCCCCTCCCACAAAACACAATACCCACACACATCCCAAAGACACATCCCTCACCCACACACACATCTCCCCATACATCTCCTACCCATACACACATCCCCCAACTACAATCACCCTCACTACCCACACACACATCATCCATCCAGCCACACCCCCCACCCAGCCAGACATATCCCCCACCCACACACACATCTCCAAATCCATCACCCACACCCATCATGCACCCCTCCCCAACCCACATACATCCCTCACACACACTCCCCACCCATCCACCCAAACATCCCACCCAGACACATCCCTTACCCCCAAACCAACAACCACCCCCACCTGCACACATCTCTCACCCACCACATATCCCCACCCATATATACCCCCAACCATCCCATAACCCACCATCAATCATACACCAACATATCCTCCTCCAACCACTCACCCACAACCACCTAGCCAAACACACATCCCCACCCACACACACACCTCCCCGCCAACCCATACATCCCGCACGTACCCACACACAAATCCCCCACCCACCCACACAATTCCACCCCGCCCACCCACACACATTCCCCCATCCCCCAACCTACTATTATGATCAAACTCCCACACTTTACACACACATACAGTGACGATTGTCGTGAGCATTGTCGCAAAATTATAAAGGAAATGGAGAAAAATTGTACATATACATTTTGTAACTTAAAAATTAGTGATGCAATTCAACTCTCTCTCTCTCTCTCTCTCTCTCTCTCTCTCTCTCTCTCTCTCTCTCTCTCTCTCTCTCTCTCTCTCTCTCTCTTTCACTCATACTCTCTAATTCTCTCACCCACTCTACAGTGATGTACATGTGTTCATGTATATATGTTCATAGATAGATAGATAGATAGATAGATAGATAGATAGATAGATAGATATCGGTAGGTCGGTCGGTCGGTCGGTGGGTGGGTGGGTGGGTGGGTCGGTCGGTGGGTGGGTGGGTGGGTGGGTGGGTGGGTCGGCCGGTAGGCAAGCAGGCAGGCAGACAGGCAGGCAGGCAGGCAGGCAGATAGATAGATAGATAGATAGATAGATAGATAGATAGATAGATAGATAGATAGATAGATAGATAGATAGATAGATAGATAGATAGATAGATAGATAGATAGATAGATAGATAGATATCGGTCGGTCGGTCGGTCGTTACGTCGGCCGGCCGGCAGGCAGGCAGGCAGGTAGGTAGGTAGGTAGGTAGATTAGATAGATAGATAGATAGATTGATAGATAGATAGATAGATAGATAGATAGATAGATAGATAGATAGATAGATAGATAGATAGATAGATAGATAGATAGATAGATAGATAGATAGATAGATAGATAGATAGATAGATAGATATCGGTCGGTCGGTCGGTCGGTCGTTCCGTCGGCCGGCCGGCAGGCAGGCAGGCAGGTAGGTAGGTAGGTAGGTAGGTAGATTAGATAGATAGATAGATAGATAGATAGATAGATAGATAGATAGATAGATAGATAGATAGATAGATAGATAGATAGATAGATAGATAGATAGATATAGATGGATGGATGGATGGATGGATGGATGGATGGATGGATGGATGGATGGATGGATGGATAGATAGATAGATAGATAGATCCCCGCCAGGAGCCGTGCCGAGCCAGCTAGTTTATTTATATAATCACGTTTCATGAAAGAATCCACAGTTTGACGACACCTCTGAACTACCCCATATAAATTCCCTCAGTCTGCCAAAAGCGAAAACCGCGCAGATAAAATTCAAAAACAGCGGGGGTGTGTCTTGCTGAAGCGGTAATACTCTTAAAATGATGGAATGAATGCGGGGGGGGGGGGCCATAAAATATATACCGCATATAAACAAACATTGAAATATGCTGTACAATCTCCAGAACAAAAATTTTGTTGTTGGGTGGACATAATGATAAGGTTATATGCTAAATCTCATCATTTTCCCTCAGTTGGTTACTGAGATATTGAAATTTATATTGAGGCACAAAAAAAACACACACACACACACACACACACACTATAATCCCCCCATTTGTCGATGCCCTGTTTGTGTTCACGCTGAAATATATCTGCGCTGGTGAGGCTGGTGTAAAGGCATGCCTCCCGGCCCAGTATCGAAGCACCATCGCTACAGTGGCTGTGTTACAAAGTTCTCCTCCCCTTTCCACGGTTAGAAACCAGCAGAATGTGCAAGGCCGGTGCTGGAATTTCACGCCAGCGTACAATCGTTTTAGGATGTAAACAGGTCATGCTGCTTGTTTGCTTGCTTGTGTTCGTTGGCTTGAGCTCCAACGCGAAGTCCTATATGTTGGATGAAGACATCATGTTGTCCAACATCAGTGTGATGTCATACCGGACTGAGGTTTGCGTGAGTATCCGTTGTCCCATGTCTGGCTTATTGGTGTGCAGACGGGTGGTTCCTCGCCGTACAGGCAGACACTCTCCGACATCGGAGGAATCGGCGATCCTACTGACTTTAGCCAGGACCCCAAAGGGACCTGTTGCCCAGGACGCTCGACGAGGACGCATCAATAGGTCTTGGCCAGTATATAACCCGGTCCTGATGCCTTGGAAACACCTCTGCGTCCCTAAACAGGTCATGATTCAGGTCATCACAGACGGATTGTCTGGGGTAAGGCCTAGGCTGGTAATGGTGCCTCCATAGATTTGAGGTATTATCATCATAATGACCAGAGCAAACGACGTTGTATTCAGAAGGGAAAAGCTGGTGCGTTAGCAAATTAGACGATGGAGTCCGCTTATAATGTCATGAACGCGGTCAGATAAGGGTTCGACGTCTGGGCTGGTCGCGTACTAAGTGAGGTAAAAGCTGCCCCTCCTATCCCTCCATGCATCAAGGCCTACAAAATACGATGGGCCTGTCATATCACAAACCCATAACAGGAAACTGCTTCTTGATAACTGAAGCAGGGAAAGAATGTGTTCGAGTCATGTTGTTATTAGAGTTACTTGTGTTATTACTTCCAGTCATGTTGTTATTTGATTTACTTGTGTTATTATTCAACCCAGGACACCATCCCCAGTTAGACTGCGCCTACAACTGACAGCACATCTGATGACCTTGCTACAGGTAGAATTAGCGACACAAACATCCGACACCATAATACGCACAATAACGAAACGAGCAACTGAACACAGGCGACAAGCCATAGATCGTCCGAGTTCGTGAAAACTCGTAGGAGAAAAGTACAACAAGCAGATGTAGTGCGCTAACATTTCTTCTAGAACAGTGGTTCTCAACCTTTTTTGGCTCATGCACCTCTTCCCCATATGTTCAAAATGTCACCCCCCCCCTTTCGTATTTTCTCCTTATAACCCCCCCCCCCCCACCTCTACATAGTATACGTAAAAATGGAAGCTAAATTGAATAACACATACTAGAACAAGTCTAGACGTCTATATAAAACGTGATTTGCGGGTCTTATTACGCTATAAGACGAATTTCAGAAGGGTGAGAAGTATAGAACCGTAAAGTATAGAGGGAAAAACAATATCAAGTAATCGGTTCTTGTATTAACGTGATCTTGAAATAATCTTAACCCCCCCCCCCCAAAAAAAACCCCTACCCCGCCCCTTCCAGGAGGGGGGGGGGATTCTCCATCGGTTGAGGACCACTGTTCTAGACGCACGTCATTAACACGTTTTATATTTAAATGAGTTTCGCTTTGTAAAATTTAGGATAAACAACGCGGTCGCGCTGTGTCAGACGTCTATATTATCTGACATGTCGTAAGTGGTAAAATTCATAAGCTGTATTTACAACGGTATACGCCGCTTCATTGTCTTGTGTTATGATATATTACAACAATCATTAAATTCTCTGTTGTCCTTAACATTTATGTTGGAAAATAAATGACTTCATAAAAGTGAATGGAATTTTCTGATTGTATGTTATGTTGTGTTGGCTGGTTTACCTGTTCTGGAGGTGTGACCTCTTTAACAAATCTCCGTGACGAATTGTGACTCAAGTTAGCGTGTGTGAAGTCGGGATATAGTGGACAGGATTTCTACCGGATATAGGAGCCAATCACTGACTTCAAGAGGAGCTCGGATTATCATAAATATGGAAGGAAAACATGCGGTTTATTCAAAACGCAATCAAGCTTCTGGATTAATTTCTGAAAGTTGTTCCACACGTAGTTTTTCTCTGGGTTCTAGCGAAACGGGGTTATTGGATCCCGCGTCTTCATCGCCAACCAGAGGTAGGAGAAAGTTTATCAACACCGGCTCGTTTTCAACCCTCACTACACAACTGAGTACTAGATCGTTCCAGCCCACCCGTGCAGTTGAAGCTGATATACAAGAAGAGGAGGCATCTTGTGAGACTTCACAATCTGGGGTTATTGACGACGGCAGACAGAAAGACAAGTGCCAATGTGAGCAGTTTATTAGCCAGTTGTTCTGTCGCCAGTGCAATTGTTCCGCACATTCAGCTGAATTAACGCCAGTGGATTCCGTTACGAGATCAAGTCAGGCAAACGATGAATTCGCGCCTGTAAATCAGCAATTAAAGGAATCACTCCAAGAGACTCTTCAAAATTATCCAATGGGAAGTTTATTTAGGAACGAGATTACCGGGTGGGACCATGCACACATTGAATGTCAATCTTCTCGGCAAACGAAATCCTCACAAAAAGCACGGGATAGAGAATGGAGTCTTCCTGACACCGCAGAGAATAAAGCACAGGAAGTATTGCAAAGTACTTCCGAGAGTTCATGTCACCATTCTATTAAGCCTCAGAATAACAACCACAATACTGAAAATCCAACGGTCAATGATGCAAAGCAAGGCCAGTTAGATTTATGTTCAGAAGTAAACTTAGCTTGCCAGGACTCCAAGTCCCTGCACAATAAGAGAAATGATCAACCTTCAATCACTCAACTACAGATAGCTGCCAACAACAAAGACAATATGAATTCAAACAAACCTACCAACAGACCCGAGTTCTATAGGCAAATGTCAGAGCCAACACAGATGCCATATATTCGACGTCAGCTCAGCAAACGCAAAAGCGATACACATGAAACATTACAAACCGCGCGGGAAGGAGGCTCTAGACACGAGGAGAGTAGTGACGACGAAGATGATTTCCATTCTCTAGGAAGTGCCCAGGAAAAAAGAAGTGAACCGGGTACTCCCACATCACCAAAGACAAGACGAATTGAGAGGTAAGTATACTTGTTTGTTCATCCATCCATCCATCCATCCATCCATCCATCCATCCATCCATCCATCCATCATGTGCCATGCCGGTAAGCGTGGGCGGTCATGTTTTGCCATCTCACTCGATCACCAGAGTCATGGATCAGCTCCGTGTTTCTGTCTCGACCATGCCACGAGGCCAAGCCATCCAGGTATTTGCTTCTAGGTCTTCCCCTTGGTCTGTCCCCTTCAATCTTACCAGTTGTCACCAAGTTCTCCAATTAATTTCTTCTCATACCATGCCCAAAGATGTTCGTTCATAAGTTTAATAATGTTGCATATCCTTTACAGGACATCGCTGTCAACATCAGAATCTTTCAGCTGATTGTTGATTTCTTGGCAAGATTACGCTCAGTAGTTTGCCCTTGCTTTCTGAGCGACCGACTCCATACTCTCATAAGTCACTGGAGCGACTCGAACCGCTTTCAATTCTAGTGCGCTCACGTCAACCACGAGAGTATTCGGAGTTACGGAGAAAGCTGCTAAATCCTCGGCCAGGGAGACCAGCAAGTTTAATAATAATAAGTTAAAATTTGCTGGTTGTGTGTGCGTTATTTTAGTTCTGGATTCCAATTTCTAACCGTGATTAGAAAGTAGTAAGAACTTATGCCACAACACCAGCAAGCAAATTACAGTAACATTAAGAAAGTCAAGTGGCCGAATGGATAACAGCGCTCGCTATTAAACTTCTGGTGCTGTGATGGCGAAGGAGGAGAATCTGTCCCTGCACTTGTCACTTGGGTTACAACGTTGACTTCTCGTCCTTGTCTGGGGGACGTAAATTACAAGTACCTCAGAAGTCGGAATGGGTTCGCCTGATGGCTAGGAATACTTTTAATATGGAAAGCTAAACCACATGCAAAATTCAGCCCAGTGCCCAAGAAGTAGCACATTGTAGACTACTGTTGAGTTCAAAGCGAGTGAATGCAAAAAAAAAAAAAAGATGGCCGAGGCTGAAGAGATAATCAAACAGGTCTGTGACTTAGGTGATCGCCAACATGGAGACTAATAAACCAATACACCTGTCATCATCATCCAGTGCCTAGCCAGCTGGTGTGGGCGATCATGCCTCTTCACAAATTACAATCTCCGACGTCATGAATCAATTCGTGTGTTGACTCTCCTCCGTGCCATGACACAAGACTGTCAAGAATCTTCGCACGATGTCTTCCTCATCTCTGTTTCCGGTTGTCACAACATGTTCTAGTTTTTGTCTTCTCATAACGTGGCCAAAAACTATGACTGCCACTTTCTGATATTTGTGATAAGTTGTCTTTGCGACTCAGCTTTATTTAAAACGTCCTGATTGCTCATTTTGGCTGTCCAATTAATTTTCAGCATTTTTCTATAAAACTACATCTCCAAGGTTTCCACGAATTGTTTTTTCGTCAGTTTGCTAATTGTCCAGGATTTGCAGCCGTATGTCAAAATTGGTTCTATATAACATGCAAGAACTCTTTTTCTAACTTTCAAGGACAGTGACTTTGTGCACAAAGCGTTCTTCATTTGTTAGAGTACAGTTTTTTCTTGTCCTGTTCTGTTCTTTACCTCAGCGATCCATCTTCCATCTGATATTATCCATGTGCCCAGATATCTATATTTCTGCACTTACCCCAAAAATAATACACCAATAGCCTTATAAAAGCCGGTCTCCCTGGCCAGGGCTTTAAACGACTTTCTCCGTAATCCCGTTTATCCACGTAGAGTAAGGCAGCGCGCGAGAATTGGTAGCGGTTCTCGCCGCGTTGGTGACTTACGGGATAAGTGAGCAGGCCGCTCAGAAAGCAATGGCAAACTACTGAGCGTAATCTTGCCAAGAAATCAACAACAGCGGTAAAATGCTGTGCTGACAGCGATGTCCTGTAAAGGATATGAGAAAAAAAAAGCTTATAAAAACTATATCAGACTGTCATCTATATATATATAAAACAAAATGTATGTATGTGGGTGGGTGTGTGGGGATGTATTTGATGCGTTCGATAACGGTCCATCCGATTGAGATGAAATTTTCTACATGTTTTCTTTTCATTCCCGTGCAGCCAACTGTCATAGTTTGGTACCGTACAATCAGCTATTTACTTACTAAAATTTAATATTGTAATTACCTGACTTAACATAAGAAAATTTATATAAAGGGACATAACTTTTAGTAGCATTGCCATATCTTAGGTTAAGTCCCCTGGCTATAGATAGATAGATAGATAGATAGATAGATAGATAGATAGATAGATAGATAGATAGATAGATAGAGAGAGAGAGAGAGGGTGGGAGAGACAGACGGACGGACGGGCAGACAGACAGACAGACAGGTAGGTAGGTAGGTAGGCAGGTAGATAGACAGACAGACAGACAGACAGGCAGATAGGCAGACGGACCGGGTCGTCAGACAGACAGACAGACAGACAGACAGACAGACAGACAGACAGACAGTCGGGAACGGGAACTTATATGACTACTTATATGAATTAAATGAGATGCTCCCCACCAGGGACTGGGTGAAGCCGGACCGGGTCAGACAGACAGACAGATAGATAGACAGACAGACAGATAGTCGGGAACGGGAGCTTATACGACTACTTATATGAATTAAATGAGATGCTCCCCACAGGAGCTGGGCAAAGCCCAGACAAACAGACAGACAGACAGACAGACAGACAGACCCCCGCCAGGGCCTGGGCGAAGCCGGGCCGGGTCAGCTAGTCTATATCTATAAAACAGAGTGTATGTGGCTTTGTGTGTTTGTGGGGATTTATGTATTGGATGCGTTCGATAACGGTACATCCGATTGAGATGAAATTTTCTACACGTCTTCCTTTCATTCCTGTGCAACCGACTATAATAGTTTCTTAGTGTAAAATCTTCTACTTATTTAATAACAGTTACTTTTCCATTTTCATTATTTAATGTCTATATAGCAGGGGGACTTCACTCTAGAAAAGTTATTTCAAGGGGCATAACTTTTAATAACATTTCTATATACTTTATAGTCATATTGTTGGACTTACTTGCACTATTATTAAACTCTTTGTCTATAGTTATTTTTAGGCATATGAGTTATAATAAATAGTGATATAATCTTTAAGGCATTTTCAAAGTTTGCATAAAAATAATGCATAATGCATAACATTGTAACCCATCTATTTCTGCTTACAAAACTTATCAACTGTCATGTCGGTGAATAAAAACAGTTTTCATTAAAAATAATGAATGGTGTGTGGAAGGACATTCTTTTAAGTTACTGTTTACAGGCGAAACCACGCCGGGTCAGATAGATAGACCGACAGACAGATAGTCGGGAACGGTAGCTTGTTTGACTACTTATATGAATGAATTAAATGAAATGCTCCCCACCAGGGACTGGGTGAAGCCGGGCCGGGTCAGACAGACAGACAGATAAACAGACAGTCGGGAACGGGAGAGCTTATATGACTACGTATATGAATTAAATGAGATGCTCCCCACCAGGGACTGGGTGAAGCCGGGTCAGACAGACAGACAGACAGATAGTCGGGAACGGGAGAGCTTATATGACTACTTATATGAATTAAATGAGATGCTCCCCACCAGGGACTGGGTGAAGCCGAGCCGGGTCAGCCAGTCAGACAGACAGACAGACAGACAGACAAACAAGCAGACAGACAGACTGATAGATAGATAGATCCCCTCCAGGGCCTGGGCGAAGCCGGGCCGGGTCAGCTAGTCTATATCTATAAAACAGAGTGTATGTTTGTTTGTGTGTTTGTGGGGATTTATGTATTGGATGCGTTCGATAACGGTACATCCGATTGAGATGAAATTTTCTACACGTCTTCCTTTCATTCCTGTGCAACCGACTATAATAATTTCTTAATGTAAAATCTTCTACTTATTTAATAACATTTACTTTTCCATTTTCATTATATAATGTCTATATAGCAGGGGGACTTCACTCTAGAAAAGTTATTTCAAGGGGCATAACTTTTAATAAAATTTCTATATATTTTATAGTCATATTGTTGGACTTACTTGCACTATTGTTAAACTCTTTGTCTATAGTTATTTTCAGGCATATGAGTTATAATAAATAATGATATAATCTTTAAGGCATTTTCAAAGTTTGCATAAAAATAATGCATAATGCATAACATTGTAACCCATCTATTTCTGCTTACAAAACTTATCAACTGTCATGTCGGTGAATAAAAACAGTTTTCATTAAAAATAATGAATGGTGTGTGGAAGGACATTCTTTTAAGTTACTGTTTGCAGGCGAAACCACGCCGGGTCAGATAGATAGACAGACAGACAGACAGTCGGGAACGGAAGCTTATTTGACTACTTATATGAATGAATTAAATGATATGCTCCCCACCAGGGACTGGGTGAAGCCGGGCCGGGTCAGACAGACAGACAGACAGATAAACAGACAGTCGGGAACGGGAGAGCTTATATGACTACGTATATGAATTAAATGAGATGCTCCCCACCAGGGACTGGGTGAAGCCGGGCCGGGACAGACAGACAGACAGATAGACAGACAAACAGATAGTCGGGAACGGGAGAGCTTATATGACTACGTATATGAATAAAATGAGATGCTCCCCACCAGGGACTGGGTGAAGCCGGGTCAGACAGACAGACAGACAGACAGATAGTCGGGAACGGGAGAGCTTATATGACTACTTATACTAATTAAATGAGATGCTCCCCACCAGGGACTGGGTGAAGCCGGGCCGGGTCAGCCAGACAGACAGACAGACAGACAAACAAGCAGACAGACAGACTGATAGATAGATAGATCCCCTCCAGGGCCTGGGCGAAGCCGGGCCGGGTCAGCTAGTTATACTATAAAGATAAAGCAGAGGTTGGTTTCCTGTATCGATCGGCCGAATTACGTCCCCAAGTCAACATTTTAGCCCAACTAACCGGTGTAGTAGTTGAACTCGCTACCTAGGCATCAGCACACCGGAAGTTTAAGAGCGAGCGCACTTATGCTCTTATCATTTCGGTCGTCGAAAGCGCTGTGCCGCTGGTGTTGTTTGTCGGTCTATACTCTCATAAGAGCCTTAACCTGCAAAATGATATGCCTAGTGGCCATCCTCGTGAATCAAGGCTGTATCACATGACGTGGCACGACGTGTCGTATGTGCAGCCATGCTTGAGTCTCACTGCTCCATTTTGCAGCTTATCTATTCTTTCTAGCCGGATCTCGGTGACAGCGAGAAAGGCCAGACCGTAGTCTACGCCTTCGGACACTGGGCTGTAGTCTGTTGACAATAAAATATATAAACATTGTCAACCTAGGCTTACAATGTCGACCTGGCGTCCTTGACTTGGTGTCGTAAATTACAAGTACCTTCGAAGTCGGAGTGGGTTCGTCTGATGGCGAAGGACACTTAACATGAACAGCTAATTCACATGCAAAATTCAGTCCAGCACTACTAGAAGCAGTGTATATGAACTACGCTTGAGTTGAAAACGAACGAGCGCAAAAAAAAAAAATTGATTTAAACATCAACATACATGGTATTTTTGGGGGGATATCCTGTTTACAGGACATCGCAGTCAACATCAGAATTTCTGTCGCTGTGATATCTTTGCAAGTTTACTTTCAGTAGTTTGCCATTGCTTTCTGAACGACATGCACCAATACCAACGCGAAACCAACGCAAAGCGGTTTACTGCCAAATCGCGTGCAGCTGTGTTTCGAACGCGGGTATACGGGATTACGAACCGCATCGTAAGTACTTCGCCACGGAGACTAGCATACCGGATATTTTTTGTTTTGGCATATCCTTTTACAGGACATCGCTGTCAACACCAGTATCTTTCAGCTGTATGTTGATTTCTTGGCAAGATTACGCTCAGTAGTTTGCCATTGCTTTCTGAGCGGCCGGCTCACATACCCCGTAAGTCACCGATGCGATTCGAACCACTGGTGATTCAAACCGTCATCACGTTACCGACGAAAATATAAGAGATTACGGAGAAAAGTCATAACCTCTAAGCCACGAAGCCGGCTACCGGATATTATGAACGCGAAAATGTTCCTATAATATGGAGAAAAGTCGCGTATGTTTTCTTCCCCAAGTGAGTCAGACTACCCAAACATATTCGAAAGAATAGTCATATATGTGAACTTTTTAACGGCTCAGGAATATCTTTGTGGATAAAATGTGACGTACTGAAGGAAACAATTATTCTGATAAGACTCTTCAAAGATGTGTAGTTCCACTACCGGTTTTGCACAACACGCTATTTTATGAACAACTAGCTGACCCGGCCCGGCTTCGCCCAGTCCCTAGTGGGGAGCATCTAATTTAATTCATATAAGTAGTCGTATAAGCTTCCGTTCCCGTTCCCGACTGTCTGTCTGTCTGTCTGTCTGTCTGTCTGTCTGTCTGTCTGTCTGTCTGTCTGTCTGTCTGTCTGTATGACCCGGCCCGGCTTCGCCCAGCTCCTTGTGGAGAGCATCTCATTTAATTCATATAAGTAGTCATATAAGCTCCCGTTCCCGACTGTCTGTCTGTCTGTCTGTCTGTCTGTCTGTCTGTCTGTCTGTCTGTCTGTCTGTCTGTCTGTCTGTCTGTCTGTCTGTCTGTCTGTCTGTCTGTCTGTCTGTCTGTCTGTCTGTCTGTCTGTCTGTCTGTCTGTCTGTCTGTCTGTCTGTCTATTATTAGAAAGAGCACTTGAAACATCTTTACATCTTCCCCCAACAATTAACTTGGGTAAATGGAGCGTCTCATTTAATTCATATACGGCCCCTGCTCCCGTTCCCGTTTCCAAAAAAAAAAGACGACCCGACCCGGCTTCGCTCAGCCCCTGCCGGGGAGCGTCTCATTTAATTCATATTCGGCCCCTGCTCCGGTTCCCATTTCCATATAAGAAGCCCGGCCCGGCTTCGCCCAGTCCCTGGCAGGGAGCGTCTCATTTAATTAATATAAGTAGTCATATAAGCTCAAGTTCCCGTTCCCGGAAATATGGCGAACAGATTGAAAGAGAACAATCTTATCCCAATAACTAAATAGGGAGCAGGGGAGGAGGAGGAGGGGAGGAGGAGAGGGAGGAGGAGAAGAGGAGGAGGTGGAGGGGGAGGAGAGGGAGGAGGAAGGGGTGGGGGAGAAGGGGAGGAGGGAGGAGGAGGGGAGGAGGAGGAGGCGGAGGGGGAGGAGGAGGAGGGGAGGAGGAGGAGGGGGAGGAGGTGGAGGAGGAGGGGAGGGGAGGAGGAGGAGAAGGGGGAGGAGGGTGGAGGAGGAGGGTGGAGGAAGAAGAGGAGGAGGGTGGAGGAGGAGGAGGGGAGAAGGAGGAGGGGAGGAGGGAGGAGGGGGAGGAGGGAAGAGGAGCAGGAGGGAGGAGGAGGGGGAGGAAAAGGAGGAGGAGAGGAGGAGGGGGAGGAGGAAGTGACGATGTGGGAGGAGGAGGAGAGGGAAGGAAGGGGAGGAGGTGGAGGGGAGGAGGAGGAGGATGGGGGAGAAGAAGGGGGAGGATGAGGAGGATTATATAGCATATGCCTGTAGATAACTGTAGCGAAAAGGTCCACCTATTTGAGAAATATGCAACAATTTTACATATATAGCAATGCTATTAGAAGTTATGTCCCCTCGCTATATATACATTATAATGTAAATTAAATATTAAATAATATTAAGTAAATAACTGTTTGTACACTAAAAAAAACTATGACAGTTGGCAGCAAGGGGATGAGAAGAAGACGTGTAGAAAATTTCATCTCAATTGGATGGACCGTTCGTGAACGCATAAATAACATACATACATACAGACATACAGACATACATTCTTTTATATATATATACTAGTTGACCCGGCCCGGCTTCGCCCAGTCCCTGGTGGGGAGCATCTCATTTAATTCATATAAGTAGTCATATAAGTTCTCGTTCCCGTTACCGACTATCTGTCTGTCTGTCTGTCTGTCTGTCTGTCTGTCTGTCTGTCTGTCTGTCTGTCTGTCTGTCTGTCTGTCTGTCTGTCTGTCTGTCTGTCTGTCTGTCTGTCTGACCCGGCCCGGCATCGCCCAGCTTCTGGTGTGGGGCATCTCATTTAATTCATATAAGTAGTCATATAAGCTCCCGTTCCCGTTCCCGACTATCTATCTGTCTGTCTGTCTGTCTGTCTGTCTGTCTGTCTGTCTGTCTGTCTGTCTGTCTGTCTGTCTGTCTGTCTGTCCCTCTCTGTCTGTCTGTCTGTCTGTCTATCTGTCTGTCTGTCTGTCTGTCTGTCTGCCTGTCTGTCTAATCATTTATTGGTTGCAGTTAGAACAACCTTAGATAAACGAAGACCATCTTATAAAAAGCATTAGAAAGAGCACTTGAAAGATCTTTACGTCTTCCCCAACAATTAACTTGGGTAAATGGAGCGGCGGCAGCAGCAGCAGCAGAAGATGAAAATGGAGGAGTAGGAGCTGGGAGGAGGAAGAGGGAGGTGGAGGAGGGAGGAGGGGGAGGAGGAGGAGGGAAGAAGAGATAGGCGGAGAGAGGAGGGGGAGGGAAGAGGAGGGAGGAGGAGGCAGGAGGAGGAGTAGGGAGGAATAGGAGGGAGGAGGAGGGATTAGGAGGAGGAGAGAGGAGGAGGGAGGAGGAGGAAGGAAGAGGAGGGAGGAGGATGAGGGAGGAGGAGGGAGGATGAGGAGGGAGGAGGAGGAAGAGGGAGGAGGAAGAGGGATGAGGAGGAGGGATGTGGAGAGAGGAGGAGGAGGGAGGAGGTAGGAGGAGAAGAGAGGATGAGGAGGGAGGAGGAGAAGGAAGGAGGAGGGAGGAGGAAGAGGTAGGTAGGAGGAAGAGGGAGGAGAAGGAGGAGGAGGGAGGAGGAGGGATGAGGGGGAGGACGTAGGAGGAGGAGGGAGGAGGGAGTAGGAGGAGAGAGGAGGAGAATGGAGGAGGAAGGAAGAGGAGTGATTAGGAGGAGGGAGGAGGGCGAGGAGGTAGGAGGAAGAAGAGGGAGGAGAAGGAGGGAGGAGGAGGAGAAAGGAGGAGGAAGAGGGAGGAGAAAGAGGGAGGAGGTGGATGAAGAGGGAGGAGGGGAAGAGGAAGAGTGTAGGAGGAGGAGGAGGAGGAGAGGAGAGGAGGAGGAGGATTATAACGCATATGCCTGTAGATAACTTCAGCGAAAAGGTGGGTCTGTCTATCTATCTGACCCGGCGTGGCTTCGCCCAGCTCCTGGCGAGTAGCGTCTCATTAAATTCATACAACAAATAAATGTAACTTAAAAGAATGTCCTTCCACACACAATCCATTATTTCTAATGAAAACTGTTTCTAATCACCTGCATGACTGTAGATAACTTCTTAAGCATAAAAAGATGAGTTACAATGTTATGCATTATGCATTATTTTTATGAAACCTTTGAAAATGCCTTAAAGATTGTATCATTATTTATTATAACTCATATGCCGGTACATAACTATAGACAAAGAGTTTATAAATCTTTGAAAACGATGCAACAATATGACTATAAGGTATACAGAAAAGTTATTAAAAGTTATGCCCCTTGAAATAACTTTTCTAGAGTTAAGTCCCCTCGCTGTATATAAATTATAATGTAAAATGAAAAATTAAATAATATTAAGCAAGCAGCCGATTTCACACTTTATAAATATCACAGTTGGCTGCGCGGGAATAAGAGGAAGACGTGTAGAAAATTTCATCTCAATCGGATGGGCCGTTCGCGAACGCATAAAGGACATACAGACATACAGACATACAGACGGAGATTGCCTTTTATATATAAGATGAGAGGGGGCGGAGAGCTCAGCAACAGTTTCCGTGCTGATAGTACATAGCTACTAAATCAGAAGAAAAGCCTCTTTACCAGCCTCACTCATACAAATGCAAGCCCATTTCAAGATTAAGACGACATAAACGCCATTAAGAGTTAAAACTCACAGTCTTCTGGAGGACTCACGACCAACCAACCAAACAGTCAGCCAACCAAGAAACCGAGCAGCCAACCGACCAATCAGCCAAACAGCCCACTAACCAATCAGTTAAACAGCCAACCAACCAGTCAACCAACCAACCAACCAAACAACCAACCAACCAAATAGCCAACCCACTAACCAACCAAACAGCCAACCAACCAGTCAGCCAAACAGCCAACCAACAAGCACACATACCACCCAACCAACCAGCAGGACACAGATCGTGTACGATACACACACTGACTCCAAGAGGCTGTAGGGCGAAGGTCAGAAGGTGTGCCTGTTTGTTGACAACTTATCATAAAAGAGCTGCTCATGCGGTTAGTACAGCTGGCTGTAGTCAGACAAGGAGGTTGCAGCTCCTTATTATGTTATTTAAATGGTCGGTATGGCTCAAAGGAGTCGACAAGACAAGAAACGCACAGTTTATACTGTTGCACGCATTTCCTTTCAAATAAAAAACAAGTGGAAGAATAGACGTTAGATTCGTTACAGAGATAAAAGCAATGCGAGCTGCAACCTCCTTGTCTGACTACAGCCAGCTGTACTAACCGCATGAGCAGCTCTTTTATGATAAGTTGTCAACAAACAGGCACACCTTCTGACCTTCGCCCTACAGCCTCTTGGAGTCAGTGTGTGTATCGTACACGATCTGTGTCCTGCTGGTTGGTTGGGTGGTATGTGTGCTTGTTGGTTGGCTGTTTGGCTGACTGGTTGGTTGGCTGTTTGGTTGGTTAGTGGGTTGGCTATTTGGTTGGTTGGTTGTTTGGTTGGTTGGTTGGTTGACTGGTTGGTTGGCTGTTTAACTGATTGGTTAGTGGGCTGTTTGGCTGATTGGTCGGTTGGCTGCTCGGTTTCTTGGTTGGCTGACTGTTTGGTTGGTTGGTCGTGAGTCCTCCAGAAGACTGTGAGTTTTAACTCTTAATGGCGTTTATGTCGTCTTAATCTTGAAATGGGCTTGCATTTGTATGAGTGAGGCTGGTAAAGAGGCTTTTCTTCTGATTTAGTAGCTATGTACTATCAGCACGGAAACTGTTGCTGAGCTCTCCGCCCCCTCTCATCTTATATATAAAAGGCAATCTCCGTCTGTATGTCTGTATGTCTGTATGTCCTTTATGCGTTCGCGAACGGCCCATCCGATTGAGATGAAATTTTCTACACGTCTTCCTCTTATTCCCGCGCAGCCAACTGTGATATTTATAAAGTGTGAAATCGGCTGCTTGCTTAATATTATTTAATTTTTCATTTTACATTATAATTTATATACAGCGAGGGGACTTAACTCTAGAAAAGTTATTTCAAGGGGCATAACTTTTAATAACTTTTCTGTATACCTTATAGTCATATTGTTGCATCGTTTTCAAAGATTTATAAACTCTTTGTCTATAGTTATGTACCGGCATATGAGTTATAATAAATAATGATACAATCTTTAAGGCATTTTCAAAGGTTTCATAAAAATAATGCATAATGCATAACATTGTAACTCATCTTTTTATGCTTAAGAAGTTATCTACAGTCATGCAGGTGATTAGAAACAGTTTTCATTAGAAATAATGGATTGTGTGTGGAAGGACATTCTTTTAAGTTACATTTATTTGTTGTATGAATTTAATGAGACGCTACTCGCCAGGAGCTGGGCGAAGCCACGCCGGGTCAGATAGATAGACAGACCCACCTTTTCGCTGAAGTTATCTACAGGCATATGCGTTATAATCCTCCTCCTCCTCTCCTCTCCTCCTCCTCCTCCTCCTACACTCTTCCTCTTCCCCTCCTCCCTCTTCATCCACCTCCTCCCTCTTTCTCCTCCCTCTTCCTCCTCCTTTCTCCTCCTCCTCCCTCCTTCTCCTCCCTCTTCTTCCTCCTACCTCCTCGCCCTCCTCCCTCCTCCTAATCACTCCTCTTCCTTCCTCCTCCATTCTCCTCCTCTCTCCTCCTACTCCCTCCTCCCTCCTCCTCCTACGTCCTCCCCCTCATCCCTCCTCCTCCCTCCTCCTCCTTCTCCTCCCTCCCTCCTCCTCCCTCCCTCTTCCTCCTCCTCCTCCTTCCTTCTCCTCCTCCCTCCTCATCCTCTCTTCTCCTCCTACCTCCTCCCTCCTCCTCCTCTCTCCACATCCTCCTCCTCATCCCTCTTCCTCCTCCCTCTTCCTCCTCCTCCCTCCTCATCCTCCCTCCTCCTCCCTCATCCTCCTCCCTCCTCTTCCTTCCTCCTCCTCCCTCCTCCTCTCTCCTCCTCCTAATCCCTCCTCCTCCCTCCTATTCCTCCCTACTCCTCCTCCTGCCTCCTCCTCCCTCCTCTTCCCTCCCCTCCTCTCTCGCCTATCTCTTCTTCCTCCTCCTCCCCCCTCCTCCCTCCTCCACCTCCCTCTTCCTCCTCCCAGCTCCTACTCCTCCATTTTCATCTTCTGCTGCTGCTGCTGCCGCCGCTCCATTTACCCAAGTTAATTGTTGGGGAAGACGTAAAGATCTTTCAAGTGCTCTTTCTAATGCTTTTTATAAGATGGTCTTCGTTTATCTAAGGTTGTTCTAACTGCAACCAATAAATGATTAGACAGACAGGCAGACAGACAGACAGACAGACAGACAGATAGACAGACAGACAGACAGACAGAGAGGGACAGACAGACAGACAGACAGACAGACAGACAGACAGACAGACAGACAGACAGACAGACAGACAGACAGACAGACAGATAGATAGTCGGGAACGGGAACGGGAGCTTATATGACTACTTATATGAATTAAATGAGATGCCCCACACCAGAAGCTGGGCGATGCCGGGGCCGGGTCAGACAGACAGACAGACAGACAGACAGACAGACAGACAGACAGACAGACAGACAGACAGACAGACAGACAGACAGACAGACAGACAGACAGACAGATAGTCGGTAACGGGAACGAGAACTTATATGACTACTTATATGAATTAAATGAGATGCTCCCACCAGGGACTGGGCGAAGCCGGGCCGGGTCAACTAGTATATAAATATAAAAGAATGTATGTCTGTATGTCTGTATGTATGTATGTTATTTATGCGTTCACGAACGGTCCATCCAATTGAGATGAAATTTTCTACACGTCTTCTTCCTCATCCCCTTGCTGCCAACTGTCATAGTTTTTTTTAGTGTACAAACAGTTATTTACTTAATATTATTTAATATTTAATTTACATTATAATGTATATATAGCGAGGGGACATAACTTCTAATAGCATTGCTATATATGTAAAATTGTTGCATATTTCTCAAATAGGTGGACCTTTTCGCTACAGTTATCTACAGGCATATGCTATATAATCCTCCTCATCCTCCCCCTTCTTCTCCCCCATCCTCCTCCTCCCCCTACCTCCTCCCCTTCCTTCCTCTCTCCTCCTCCTCCCACATCGTCACTTCCTCCTCCCCCTCCTCCTCTCCTCCTCCTTTTCCTCCCTCCTCCTCCCTCCTGCTCCTCTTCCCTCCTCCCCCTCCTCCCTCCTCCCCTCCTCCTTCTCCCTCCTCCTCCTCCACCCTCCTCCTCTTCTTCCTCCACCCCTCCCTCCTCCAACCTCCTCCCCCTTCTCCCTCCTCCTCCCCTCCCCTCCTCCTCCACCTCCTCCCCCTCCTCCTCCTCCCCTCCTCCTCCTCCCCTCCGCCTCCTCCTCCTCCCCTCCTCCTCCCTCCTCCCCTTCTCCCCCACCCCTTCCTCCTCCCTCTCCTCCCCCTCCACCTCCTCCTCTTCTCCTCCTCCCTCTCCTCCTCCCCTCCTCCTCTCCCCCTGCTCCCTATTTAGTTATTGGATAAGATTGTTCTCTTTCAATCTGTTCGCCATATTTCCGGGAACGGGAACTTGAGCTTATATGACTACTTATATTAATTAAATGAGACGCTCCCTGCCAGGGACTGGGCGAAGCCGGGCCGGGCTTCTTATATGGAAATGGGAACCGGAGCAGGGGCCGAATATGAATTAAATGAGACGCTCCCCGGCAGGGGCTGAGCGAAGCCGGGTCGGGTCGTCTTTTTTTTTTTGGAAACGGGAACGGGAGCAGGGGCCGTATATGAATTAAATGAGACGCTCCATTTACCCAAGTTAATTGTTGGGGGAAGATGTAAAGATGTTTCAAGTGCTCTTTCTAATAATAGACAGACAGACAGACAGACAGACAGACCAGACAGA
>OY992883.1:42195143-42290143 GCA_963921405.1 Cepaea hortensis
CTGTCGTTTCCGGGTACTCCACAGTGGGATGGTATCCACTGTATGGTGACCCTATGCTGACTGCTAAGTTCAGAAAGTAGTGTCTTTAGTACTGGCAATTTCCCTGACAGGAGCGCCTCGAGTACTGATTTTGCATCTGTCAATAGCACCACAGGTTGTGAACTATTGCTGGTATTTAGTAATTTCTCTGTTGCTATCTTGACTGCCTCAATTTCAGCATCGTAGTTATGGCAGTACTTTCCTGTCGGTACTTTAGCTGTGCCCCTAGTATTATTTGGGTATTCTATGTACACTCCCGCTCCTCTATTTCGAACAGCATTTTGTGCTGACCCATCTGTGTAGACTCGGATCCAGAGGTCCTGTGGGTATTCTTCATCAAGGAAGCTGAGTGTGGCTGTTCTGCGCTGCACACTGTTCTGTTCTTCCTTGTCAAATATTCCTCTCACTTTTTTCTGGATTTGTAATGATAGTCTATGCTCACCTTTCCATGGAGTTCGCTCTGGAATAGTTGTTAGGGGGATACCAACTGTGGGCAGATCGGTGGTTTCTCTGCAGAGTCGTTTGGCCTGGTGGATAAAACTACTTCTTTTCAACCGCCCCATAGCTAGGTTTTCAAATCTGTTCTTCATAGGGTGGCCTGGCAAGCTGAGGAACTTTTCTGCTTGTATTAGCGTTTTCGTATCTCTGCGCTCACTCAGTGCTTGTGTCCTCCCCATCTTCTCCATTTCCACTATAGGGGTTGATCTCATCCCTCCTGTGGTGACTCTAAGTGCTTGATTTTGCAATTTGTCCAGCTCTTGTAGTGTGGTTTTTGATGCCGAACACCACGCAGTTGACCCGTATTCCAGGTGTGGTCGTATGCTCTGTTGATAAACTTTGCTAAGTATTTTCCCACTGGCTCCCCACGTGGTTCCACTTAGCTTTCTCAGGATGGTTATTTTCCTTCTGGCTTTTGCTACTGCTTTGTTGATGTGCTTTCTCCATCTCAGCCTGCCGTCAAATGTTACTCCGAGGTATGTTGGTTCTTTATCTTCTCTTAGGGGTGTTCCATTTATCTGGATGGTCCCTGCCTTTTGTTTTGGAGAGAGGGTAAATAGGGTGGTGCTGCACTTGTCAGTGTTTATGCTGACACACCATCTATTTGCCCATGCAACAAATGTATCTACAGCTCTTTGTAGCAATCTGGTGGCCACTGATGCATGTTCATTTGTGCTCCATAGAATCAGGTCATCGGCGTACATTGCCACTTTAATTCCATGCGGTAGATTAGCAACGAGATCATTGATGAAGATTAGAAAAAGTGTGGGGGACAAGACTCCGCCCTGGGGAACACAGTGACGCAGTAGTACTTTCTTGCTCTTTAGTCCGTCTATCTGTACTCGGGCTCTTCTGTTGTGCAAGTATGCTTTCACCCATTTGTACATTCTTCCATTGACTTTGCAGTTTCTCAGTTTATTCATCAGACCTTCTTTCCAGACTTTGTCAAAGGCTTTCTTCAAATCTATCCATGCCGCAAGCACCAGCTTCTTCTCTTATAATGCATCCTCAATTTCTTGAGAGAGGTAGGTTGTCTGATCTTCCGTAGAGTAGCACTGCCTAAAGCCAGCCTGCTGTGGCACAAGGATGTTTTTACTTTCAATGTACCACTGCAGTCTGTGATTGATGATGCGCTCCAGTGTTTTGCAGAGACAGCTGGTTAGGCTAATTGGTCTGTAGCTAGAGGCAATGGAACTATCTTTCCCTGATTTTAGGAGGGGTATCATGATTGCTTCTCTCCAGGCTTGTGGAACACTGCCTAAGGTCCAACTGTTATTGAAGATCTGCAACAGCTTTGCTTTGGCCTCTGTTCCTAGGTTCCTGATAATTTCATTGGAGATACCATCAGCTCCTGGTGACTTTCTCATTTTCAGTTTTGATATGACTAGCTCCAGTTCGCTGATTGTGATGGGTGCCTCCAGAACCTCATGTACTATTTCCTTCTGTCCTATATGTTGCCGTTTCTCTCGAATCACATGTTGTTTCTCTGGACTAATTTTGATATTGTTATCTTGTGCGAATGAGTCCACAAAATGGTCAGCTGCTTGCTTTCTTGTTAAGATGTTTCCATCTTTATGTAGTGCAATTTTTGAATTTCTCCCTGTGTCCTCATCGTTAAGCTGTTTTATTAGCTTCCACAATTTCCTTGTGTCTCTTTCAAAGTTCAGAGACTCCGTTTTCTCCTGCCAGCTTTTCCGTCTAGCCTGCAGCTTGGCCCTTTGAAATTTGGCTTTTGCGTGCTGGAATTTATTGTGGTGCTCTTGGCTGGGTATGGCCTCTGCTTGCTTTCAACACACTTCCACATCATTATGCAACTGTTCCAGTTCACTACTCCACTAGGGTTTATATTGTTTTCGGGCTCCTCTTGGTACTGTTTCTCGCGCTGCCTGTAGTATGCATTTCCCAAACTCTTCAATTACTTTATTGATGTCTTTCTCAGTGTTCAGGTTTCTAACCAGTATGCTGGTGCGATTCTTGTACATTGCCCAGTCTGCTTTCTTGTAGTTCCACCTCGAGAGGGTGCTGCTTTCACTTACAAGCTCATTTTCTACAGTTAGAAAGACTGGCCGATGGTCGCTGCCACCAAGTCGTTTCCCAACAATTCGTGTAATGTTCCACTCCAGGTCTGGTGAATGAAAATCCAGATCAGGTGTAGTTGTAGAGTGCCATGATCTCGAGTAGAAAGTATGTGGGTCAGACGGCTTGTTAACCAAGATGAATCTATTCTCATCCTGCCAGTCTTCCAGTCTCTCTCCTCTCTGGTCCATGTGATCAAAGCCCCAACTCTGCGAGTGGCTGTTGAAATCGCCACACACAATCATTTTTTCTGTTAATGGTAGTGTGTCCAGTGCCCGTGGGTGGTCACTTGGACAGTAGTAATTTATCAGATGTAGGTCTGTATTACCTGTCTTAAGTTTAAGTGTCTGATACTCAGCCCCTTCCATGTAGACTTCGATTTGGGAAGCAGTGATGTTATTTTTTACAAGGGTAAGGACCCCACATTTTCGCCTGTCCTTTCGGTCAGATCGGTAACACTGGTAGCCTCTGATTTTGAAGGCTATATTTTCGTTGAGGTGAGTTTCTTGCAAGTAACATATGCTTACTTTTTCCTGGTCCAGGATGTTTTCTAATTTTATTTTTTTTGTTGCTGGCTCCCTCCGCATTCCAGTGCATTATTTTAAGTCTTTTTTGCGTAATTGCGTGGCATCCTGATTTCTGTGGTGCGCCTCCTGGCTGGTTGCCTCCGTCTTCAGCACCTTTCCTTTGCTAGAGCAGACTGTGGTCTCACTCGAGTTTAGATGTTTACACACGCACACACGTGTCTGCACATGCATATATGTGTATACACATCTAGAGCATACTGGTTATTTTCCGGCGCCAGAAACTCGCCGTCGCCCCTTCTCCTGTTAGTAGAAACAGTTCCGCCACGTGAAGGCCAGGAGTTGGACTTTTGCTGCATAGGTTATGTATTCACGAGCCATTGGGGTATTTAAGCAATGTTGGGCGCTCACCCCAACACTGCGCCCCGGTTACATACAGCAACATTTGGAACCATAATGTTGATGATGATGATGACTGCTTCACAACTGTAACGATGACGACGATAATGTTGGTGATGATAACTACACGACTGTAACGATGACGACGATCATGATGGTGATGAAAACTACACGACTGTAACAATGACGACGATAATGATGGGGATGATAACTACACGACTGTAACAATGACGACGATAATGATGGTGATGATAACTACACGACTGTAACAATGACGACGATCATGATGGTGATGATAACTACACGACTGTAACAATGACGACGATAATGATGGTGATGATAACTACACGACTGTAACAATGACGACGATAATGATGATGATGATAACTCCTCGAGTGTAAGGACGACAACGATATCAATGATGATGATAGTTCCTCGATTATGACGACTATAATGATGTTTATATCAAGGCCGACGTCTATGATTTTGATGATGCTGATGTCGTCAATAATGATGATGCCGATGAAGATCATTACGATATGTAGATAATGATCAATGTGATTTTCTATACACTCCGTACCCAATGAGGGGAATAAATACTCTCTCGAAACCGAGCTTAAATTTTGCATATTTTATTAACTTTCAACAAGCCAGGCTTTTCCTATACACACATCTTCACCTGCTGTAAACACAAACCGAGGACGCGTCCACAACTGGGGCACGATGATCCCACAGAAATGTCTGGGAAATTTGATGTATTGTACTACAGACCAGGCCAAATTCTGCCACGTAATTCACTTTATGATGACGTCAATACCACGTGGAGTTGGACAGCCAGTGAAATCCAGACACACCGAGAGAACCGTCACAGCCATTTTTGTTCATAGCTCTGAACTGAACTGTTCCGTGGGGATTAAACAATCAGTAGAAATCTATACACGGCCAGAAAGGAATCGATAATCAACGTGGAACAAAATCTCAGTATCCCTTTCATATTTCCCTGTTCGTGACACAGAAAGGCGGGCAGACGCAGAAAGTAAACATGCTTATAAAATATTTGATGTTGACGTATGTGCAAAAACAATGGTGAAACCAATAACAGAAATCGTTAATAAGCAAACAATAATAATATTACAAGCTACTGTTGCTGCTGTTGCTGTTTTGTCTCCTCCTCCTCCCCTCCTCCTCCTCCTCCTCCTCCTTCTTCTTCTTCTTCTTCTTCTTCTTCTTCTTCTTCTTCTTCTTCTTATTATTATTATTATTATTATTATTATTATTATTATTATTACTGCCGCCCGAGCTGCTGTTGCAGTTGTTACTACTGCCATTTGCGCTGGTTCTGCAGCAGTCCCTACATTTCCCCGCAGCAATAAGAACACCGTATGTGTCTGCATGTGTGTGTGCACACATCTGACTACTTCTCGAATGTCCAGACAAGCGTTGTTCTGTGTTTGTGTGTGTGTCTCTCTCTCTCTCTCTCTCTCTCTCTCTCTCTCTCTCTCTCTCTCTCTCCCCCCCCCCCCCCCCCCCTTTGACAAAAACTTTGATGGAAACGCTCGCCTTTAACCGGGCTGGCTTTTACCTTTCTTCGAGCTCTTTTGGTCATAATTTGTGTTTGAAGTTACAATAATTTTGGGAGTAGGTCTCTATGCGTTGATTTCAACTATGATGTCATCATCGGCAGCTCAGAAAGCAATGACATACTTCTTGTCTTCTTTTTCTGTTCTGTCCTATTCACTTTCTCTCGTCCACTAGTGTATGGTCCATCAAGAATGATGATGACCGTTCATTTCATCCAGTTGAGAAGAAGGTTTGGAGCCATGAGTTCTATGATGGCTGGTAAGACCTAGTTTGGCTCGAAATGTTCTTTGACAATGTGGGCAAATAATGCTTTACGTTCCAGGAGGTGGATCTCCTGCAGTGGTTTTTTTTCGTGTCCAGTCTTTTTGTTCACAGCTCTTGCAGTCATATTTGCTTCGCAAGTGACTACACCCTTGCATAATTATGTACGCCACGAAATTAGGTCTTTGGCAGCAGTCTCAAAAGTGTCATGATGAATTCCAAAAGCGTTTAGTGAGATCTTCAGAGTGTCTTTAAAGTGTTTTCTCTGGCCGCCTTGGGAGCGTTTACTACAGCGCAGCCCGCCTTAAAAAATTCGTTTAGGGAGCCTGTTATCTGGCATTGGAATCAAGTGACCAGCCCAGCGAATATCTGATTCTTCATTAGTAGAGTGTGGATACTGGCATGGGCGCTCTTTCTAAGACTTCAATGTTTGGGATAGTGTCTTGCCGTATAATCTTCAATAGCTTCCTAAGGCAGACTGTGTTTCAGTGGTCTAATTTCCTAGCGTGTCGCTGGTAAAGAGTCCAGATTTCACAAGCATATAGCAGTGTGGATAATACAACTGCTTTGTAGACTTTCAGTTTTGTTTGCAGGCGTATTCCATTTCTGTCCCACACATCAGCCCGCAACCAACCTACGCCAGCCGGCCTATCCTTTGCCATCTCATGCAGCCCCCTCGACCCGCTCTACCGCTTCCCCCACCATTCCATACAGTTCATCTATGTCTTTAATACACTTGACCATATGTTTTATTGATCTCCCGCTCTTTCGTTTGCCTCGTGGATTCCAAACAAGAGTGTATCTAGTCAGATTGCTCTCAGCGTATCTCAGTGTGCGTGTGCCTATCCAGCGCCAGTGTATTTTCTTCACCTCTTGGTTCACTGGAAGTTGTCTAGATCTCTCTATGTGCTCTAGATCAGGGGTGGCCAACATGAGGCCCGCGGGCCGCATGTGGCCCTCCGGGAGCTATGTTGCGGCCCGCGGAGTGGGAAGTGACGATGTGGTCGAAGCTTCAGCATGCTTGCTTGTTTACTTTAATTAACAAAACAAAACAAAAAATAATTAGGTACGTGGCCCGGCAGGAAATATTATTTCTGAAATTTGGCCTGCCTGCTGAAAAGGTTGGCCACACCTGCTCTAGATGGGTGATTCCGTCATACCATTTTATTCTCACTATTCTGCGCAAGCACCATTTAGTGAATGTTTGTAGTTTATTTGTCATATTCTTGGTTGTTCTCTATGATTTTCACCCACACAGCAGTACCGATTTAACATTGGAATTGTAAGTTTGGTGCTAAGTTTAACTTTCTTCGACACCCACAAATGTTCCAGTTCAGTGGTTCTCAACCTTTTTTTGGCCCATGCATCCCTTCACAATATGTTCAGAATGTCATTCCCCCATTCGTATTTTGCTCCCTATAAATTCCCCCCGCCTCTACACAGTATACGTAAAAATGGAAGCTAAATTTAATAACACATACAAGAACATAAACCGTGATTTGTGGATCTACTTACGTTATAAACGAATTTCGGAAGGGTGAGGAGTACAGAACCATAAAGTATAGAAGGAAAACCAATATCAAGTAATCGGTTATTGTATTAACGTGATCTTGAAATAATCTTAATTCCCCCCCCCCCCCCCTCTCTCTCTCTCTCTCGGAAACCCTAACATTCCCTCCTTGGGGAGAATTCCCACCACTGTTCTAGATCTCTGAAAGCTCTTCTTGCCTTTTATATTCGTAGTTTAATGTCTCTGTCTGTCCCCCGCCCCCCCCCCCCCATTTTGTGTCTATATTGCTTCCCAAATAGATGTGCGATTCCGCCTCTTGAAGTGGTGTTTAACCAAGGGAGGTCGGGTTCTTATTTCCATCATTATCATTGCCTTTCCTTTATGCATTATTAAACCTAATTATTGTGACCTCTCACCAAATGTAATTATTAGTTTATCCTGCATCGGATTGCGCGCGTGTGTATATGAAGTACAATGCCGTCGGAGAAATCAAAATCAACACGCTGCTTTGTTAGAATCCATTGAGTTTCATGTCTAGCAGTAGCTATTGTTGTCTTGACAAACTACTGAATGTAAAGTTGCCTAGAAATTACAAACAGCCAAATAACTGGTGGGGTTGATTGCGACTTCTTGTTAAGAAAAACGTGCAACTAAGGTTGACATATTTCCTAACATTAGTGAGATCTTTAAAAGAGGTTAAAAGGCAAGCGGGACGACTTCATTGCATCGGGTGTAATCCCGTATGGCTCGGTCTCTTTCCTTAAGGCGGACTGCCGAAAGCGTAGCACAAAGCACAACCACTGCAGCTCCAGCGACGACCCGGTAGGATTCTCCTAGAAAACTGCACTCGTAAACCGAACGAGATCAGCCGGAATCAAACCCACATTCTTCGGAGTCCTAAGCAGACAGCGTGTCTTTTTCGCCAATCCCGCAGTGAGATAAAAATTGACGAAAGTGTTCTTGCTGATCCACACTTAAACCAGCTCTTCCGTTTGTTTAACCTCTTAGTCTCACACATGAGCCTGTCGGCCCAATGTGGTCCACGGAGGCCCGTTTGCCAGTGTAGTGGTCTGTGGTCCGGTATTCGTATTTGCAATGTTTTCTCCTGGCAAACCAATGAACAAGTCCTTCAAGAAACAAATGAAGATAGTAAAATAATTAGGGACATTAGAAGTAGACAGTCACAATTTTTTTTGGCATGTTATGAGAAGAAATGAATTGGAGAACTTTTTGACAACTGGCAAGATCGAAGGGAAGAGACCAAGTGGAAGACCGAGAAGTAAATACCTGGATGGCTTGCCATGTGGCATGGTCGAGACAGAAACACGGAGCTGATCCACGACTCTGGTGATCGAGTGAGAGGCAAAACATGACCGCCCACGCTTATCGGCATGGCGCATGATGGGTGGAATGGTCAGATACTTTGATCTAAGCCAAAAGCAGCGTTCTAATGGCATCCTCACAAGTGATGAACACTATGATTAGTGTGCTTTCCAGCACGTGGCAACACACTTTCTAGGAAATAATCTGGTTGACATTCATCAGAAGAGTGTATACAGCTTGCTGGAGCCTTCAAATACATCTGTCTCAGACACTAACTGTGTCTCCTTCTGTTACAGACACGTGCTGTAAAGTTTGTTCGTTCGTTCGTTCTGTACCAGACACTAATTTTGTCATCCTTTCTAGTTGTCACTCACTTGTTCTCACTGTGTCCAAGACACCTACTTTGTTCTAGCCATGTGGTTCTTTTCCATATGTCTCCCTTTGTTCCAGACACATACTTCACTTCCATCTGTCTCAGACATTTACTTTGTCTCCCCTTTGTAGCAGCTACTAACTTTTGTTCTCTCTGTCCCATATACTTTCTTTCAGAATATCTGTTTAAGAAACGTACTGCCATGATCCAGGTGACATCACGGGGCACGTAGTGCATACAGTCCAGAGCTTCACGCAGGTCAGCCTGAAGATCGAGCAAGTTCAGATTCACGCCTTGCATGAATACGGCAAGGCAAGTCACTGGGCAGGAGAAACCGTCTCTTCCAAGCGATCAGTTGGGCTGGAGCCATGGTCAGATTCGGACCTGGTTCTGGGGTTCACGTTGCACGGCCACACACTGAGCCACTACATTAGTAGGTAGAGTGTTTAGAAATGTAGTGTATATTCGTGTAACATTGTGGTACGGTTGTTAGTGTAACAGTACAGATCAACGATTAAGTCCTGAAGTATTTCTTATAAACTGGTTTATTGGTTGATAACATTATACAGAGATCTTTCTAACATGATGTTTTCTTGTCTCCGTTCGGGTTGTAACTACCCAACTTTCAGCTACGTCACGACTTGAGCATCCTTCTCGCTATTCTATATTGATGCTCAAGCGTGCTGTAGACTTGCACACCTAGCTAATACTAATAATACCCTCATTCTGCTACACCTCCCTATGTTTTAAAAAGACTTTTCTTCTTCAAAAGTCTTTATTCCTAACCCCTTTTATCCTACATCCTCTCTCCTTACCTCCCATAATTTCTCTAAACCGCCCCAAACTAACTCTATTTTAGGCAAATATTCTATTTTGTACTCTTCTCCCTGTCATATAGTAAACCACTATGAACTTCTTCTTCGTTTCTGACTCTTCAAACATAACACACATTATTTACATATCCTCAATAACATTTAAATCTCAACTTTATACAATACATCATAACACATATGGTTACCTTTTTGAAATAAACACTCCTTCTTCTCTTCATAAGCGATCTGCTTAAAATTTCAAACGCTGTACTCTTCTGAAACCAACTCCCTATTGTCATCACCAACATTATTTACTAATTCTCTACTTTCAATCAACATGAGAACACTCGCACATGATAGAAAGACAAGGAATCGGTGCGGACCGGAGATTCAAAGAAGTAGAACTCTTTCTCCCAAAAAAAACACACTTAGCTAAACCAGACACACCTTTACCCCCCTATGTCATTTGAGACTTTATGTAATAAAGTCTAAAACAATTATATCTTCTACAGTACCACTTATTATGGTAACAGTTTACGCTGCTATCTACAGCCTCAAGTACCAACCATCAAAAATATTATTCACCCCCAAATGTCTATATATTACAGACAGTACACAATTAACAAGGTCCATCATCCCTCTAGACCTCTTCCAACTTTATACACATCACCTCACATAACTAATCTTCTCTCATACCTCACTCAGAATTCTCTCTTAATCTCGCCGAAAATTTCAGCGACCCCTTAATGTCCATTTATTATGGGCATATCTACTAAAACCTCTACTTATGCCGTTATCAACAGCAACACTATACTCATGTCTGTGACTGCTTCCAATCAACATTATTCTATTACAGTCCATATATCACGGACCCTCAAAAACCCCATGTCATTTTGTCTCCACAGTGACAATGTTCATTTCTCACACTTACACCCCTTTACTATTGTACTGCTATCCACAGTATCTAATCATTCTTCGGAGTCAAACATGGATTCAATTCATGTTTTGCTAATTGCCTGGCGTAGCACGTTACTGACTTCTTCTTCTATAAGCCAGCAATCTCGTGTCTCTTATGAAAGTACACCATGGCTCTTCTGACCCCATGGAAACTATGTTCTAAACTTTCCCCTCATTTACCCCACTGCTATATACGTTTTATCTTTTCTTCCCCAATATGGCGTCCAATCCATATATCTTCAATTAATGCTCACTTAAATTTCCCATAACCATTTTACTTGTGTAGTAACCCCGTCACTTAAGTATGGCCTATGTTTCCACAACTTAACCTCCCAACGCTGATTATCACAGCAATCTTGCTATCAGAATATACTCATAAACTTGTTATTCACAAAGAGAATGTGTCTCTCTACTAGTTCTCAGTAGTTTATTACTATTTTCTGAACGAAGGGTCCTAAATAAAGCCCCATATATTGTCTTTATTCTAGACAAAACCATGTAAACTAAACATAACTTAATTAATTTCTAACATATATATATAAACATACAAGACAATTCACGTAAATTATGAATGAAGCGAAATAAAATCACAACAGGATATCATACCCCCCCCCCCCTCCAAGTTTTTATACATCATTTATGTTTCCCCTCATATCAATTAAAGGTATTAACTCATTCAAAGAAAAACATATACTAAAATAATACAACATACATCCTAATCTATTGTTACCTAATACTACTGGTCTCTTTTACGGACCAACAATAACTTATTTATCTATTTAAGAAAACTCAAGAAGTCAACACCTAAAATCAATTGGCAATCATTCTACAAAACCAAGTCAATAAAAAATACTATAACCTATTATATATATTCTAACCAATGAAATACATATCATGCCTGTTCCATTATTCTTATAACAGATAAAACAAAACAACTCAATGCCAAGCATTACCCCAATATATATATATATATATATATATATATATATATATATATATATATATATATATATATATATATATATATATATATATATATATATATATATATATATATATATATCTGTTACCTACAGACCAATTCCTAACTTAGAACAATATCTGTTCTCTCAACAAAAGTCATTAATTAATAAATGACCGTCAATCATTGATTCTCTCCCCTCACAATATTCTATCTTTTACCAGACTAACTCCTAACACATCTCACAATATCTGGAATATCACCCTAACCAACCGCTGTAAACTGCAGCTCAAATCACTTCACTTACTACTATTGTGGCGGCTATCCCAGCACACTACAACTCATCTCTCTACTAAAGGAAATCGTACCTCGACACACTAATTGTTTCCCTTGGATTTGTTCCAAGTATTACTACAACTACAATCATTACCGTTAACTACGGTATCTCCACCCTCCTACGTCCAACCAAACTTTGTCTATTTACTATAGACCTCTCACCAATACATCTATCTACTGTACCAACAATTAATTCTACTTTTAAGTTTCTCGTCTACCCGACGCAAGTAATATTTCATTCTCCTGCATCAGTACTTTCTTAACATCTCACAACTACTCTAAGCTATCCTCAAGTCTCTCCTAGCGTTCTTATACCGCGATGATACTAGTCACACTTATCGGAACATGTTCTCTAACATTCATTTATCTAATCTTGCTTACCTCCGTATCTTTCACTCCTCTTCCTATTTATCGGGATTCTTACAGAACAGCAACCCACACCACTTATAACTTGACAACGGACTTCACTTTCCTCATTTCTCAGTATCAGGCATTTATACTTCAACATGTCCCTATCAACAATACTAAACATATTTTATGAAACGTCATTCAGAATGTTAACTCTCTTTCTGTCAACCTGTCATACAGCTTCCATAAATTCCGTCCAAGATCACACATTCCAAACAAAAGACATCACACCTTTCTAATCACATACTTTAACAATTTAGCACAAGCAAAACAAACAACAACCATTCCGCTAAACGAACATTTCTCGAAACAATTAAAGAGTCTCAAGTGCCTAGGAAGTGTAATATCATCAAATGGCAAACCAGAAGATGATATTGACAACAGTTGTAATAAGGCTATTCAACACTCTGAACAATTGGACAACCATGTATCAACAACTACCAAGCCTAAGTGTGTCGATCACTTTCACCCACATTGACACTTGACGACGTTTCAAAACCTCACTCCTGCTTCACTCAGCGCGACGAACACCTGTTTGTCTACTCTTATACTCACGCACGGACTAAACGCCTCGTACATGCATATTATACTTATCACTTGCCATCATCCTATCCTTTCTCGCCGCCCATATGTTTGTCTTATTTCTACTTTTCTCAATCATTCACTCGTTTTCAAAGGTCAGAATCTATATATTATCTCTCGCAACTATATCTCTTTTACACACTAACCAGCACTATCAAGGATCTCTCAAAACAAACCTTATTCCGCTGAGCCACTAACCTCGTAACTATCATTCTATAATTCTCCACACAACACTTTCTCAGATTTAATCACCTCTTCTTTCTTCGCAAGGCTGACGTAATTACTTCATGCGCTTCACCAAGAACTCGTATTCTTCAATCATCAACTTCTACAGTCTTTTACTCTTAATGTTCTCGCGTTCAACTGGCTATTTTACACATGATACTCAATTTCTCCTCAATCTATATCTCCTCATCAGACACTCTCGGTTCAGCTGTCAACAATACTATACTTACTTCTCAAACTACCAAGCGAAACTATCTCAGACATCACGTCATAGCTCTGAGTCGAACCATCCACTCTAGTACGAGCATTCATACTTAGTTTATCTCTCTCTATCTCTACTAATTCTGTGCTGAAGCTACTCTACTTTAATCACTCTAGTTATACATCACTCAACGTGATCGACTCTCTGTATCTAGCCATTCCGGACAAAGGACTATTTTAATTTCTACCTTGTTTACTCTCCCTACACCGCAACCAAACACAAGATATCCTGTATTACGTATCCACGTAGAATATCATTTGCCGTTACTCTCTATCCTCAACAACACTATTGCCTACCCTGTACCATATGATACTATACCAAAAAAATTCATCTGCCCATTTTAGACAGCCCATATGTATTTGCTCAAACCGCAATTCCTCTCATAAGCCAAAACAATGTCATATGTCCTTCGTCACCCAAAGAATTTTAACAGCCATAAAGCGCATCCAATCCAAATATTTCATTGTCTCTTAATACATTAGTACGTCTTTTTTCAATTATGTCATCTTCAATATCGTCATCTTCAATATCCGTACCTGTTAATCCGTTGTTAAAGTATTCAGGTCTTAATTCTCTGAGTTTTCTTATGTTATTTTCTGTCGTCGAGTAAATTTCCGCTATCTGTTTATTATTATTCTTCTTCTTAAATGCTTTCTTCCTATTTCCTTCATTTGCGTCGGTCTGCTCACTGTTTCCTGTCAACCTTACATAACGTTTATATTTCCTCATCTCATCTTCAGATGACACACTAATAATAGTTCCCTCATCAGATTCATAGCAGTAGTTTACTGAAGACACGTCGATCCTATTCCTATAGTCGGCTTTAGAACGTCTGACTTTCCTCTTACTTTTATTCCTCATGCTCTGACTCTGTACAACTCCCATATCTTTATCTGAAATATTCTCTCCATAGCCTGAACTCTCACACTTAATATTTCTACACCATTTAGGAATTAATTTAATGTCTACACCTGAGGAACTTGATATCTCAGTTGTACCTTTATTAACTATCAGACTGTTAATATTTCTTTCCTCAATACTTTTCCTCTTTGGTCTCTTTTCATTTTTGGTTCTCGTCTGTCTATCCTTCTTAATTTCAACTGTGTCTCCCTTTTCTAATTTCAGCTGATGAGTTTTAATAGTTTGCACTTGGTCATTCTTCTCTATATTATCCAGCTGAGTCTGTGTCTCCTTATCTATCATTTTATCTGTTTGCGTCTGTGTCTCTCGGTCTATTTTCTTTATCACCACCGTCGTTTTATTTTCCTGTCTACTAGTCACATTCGCAACCATTTTAGGATTAGTTTGTATTTTATTTACAGGTTCAACTCTGTCTCTTACACCTGAGTTTAGATATTGTCTTTGTCTTTTTTCAAACCATTCGTCACGTCTTTTCCTAGCAGTCTTGCTATAAGATGGCCATTTCCATAACTTATTGGAAAAGTCTCTCTCAGGACCATTCTTGTATCTATAACAGCTATACCAGTCCGACCTTTCACCATTACGTCTGTTCTCACCGTCTTTTACCCTATATACATCAGGCCTTGGTTCGTTATAACCATATTGTCTTCTGTCTTTATTAAACAGTGGCTGTCTCCTGTTATTCTTTCCTACTCTATTGTAATCTACCTTAAATCTATAAGGGTCTTGTCTAGTCGTTCTGTTCTGCAACGTTTCTACGAAATTTTCAACCTCACTAACTGCCTCTTTTAATTCTCCCAACCATGTACTAATACGTTGTAATTCTACATGTAGGTAATTCATATTAACTTCTTCTTCTGTATATTCCTTGGTACCTGAAAAAAAAAAAAAAAAACTCGTCCTGAGCTCAGCTGAAATAACTTTCAATTATGCCTGTTTCTCAACTGTGCTGTGACGGTCTGCCATGCTGAAATATTTTACTATAGATCTATACAATCAATTTCACATTTATAATCTAATTTTAAAGATATGATCGTATTTAACTTACGCAGTTCTTAATAATAATTGTTCAATCAGTCCATAGTATCTAAACTGTCATTTAAAGTTTCACTAATTACCATTATTTCTGTTCTTGATCCAAGAAATATGGTTTCACCCATGTCCGTTGAAAATTTTCTTGCCAGGTAGAATCCAATCGTTAGGAGTTTGTACTTGTTGGAATCATCTAGACGACGACGTAATTTCGGGTGAGCTTCTTCTTTCAACGTCTCAGGTTTCATTATCTTCAGCCCCTGGGCGGGCCCCTACCAGATTTCTGCCTTCTATTCACCCTGAACAGGGCACTTCAAGCGACGTCTTGAAAACGGCTCTCACATGCAACAGAGCCCAAAAAGGATTAGCTAGCGACTCTCATATGCAACAGAGCCCAGAAAGGATTAGCTAGCGGCTCTCATATGCAACAGAGCCCAGAGATAGTTTGACTGCGTCAAAAAGACATGGCCCAATCGATGAATGAATGAAGTATTTAGCTGCTGTCTTGATTGTCCCTTGACAACATTCTTTTTCTATAACGATTCAGTTGTAAGAGAGCTCAAAAACTTATTAACGTTGTCCACAGATCTTAGATAATATTTGATTTGATGAAACGAGTTGTCCGAATTCATTCCCATTCTGGAACATTTTTGTTTTTGATTCTAGATGATTAAGTCTTAAACTTTTTGATTAACTTCTGCAAATTTGATTTGAGGCAAGGGCTAAACTTGATTGAGCTTTCGAAAAATTTTATTCACTTGAGACAACGACCAAACTGGATTGACCTTCAGAAAAATTCTTACTCACTTGAGACAACGCTGGCTTCTGAGTTCGCCCCAGGCGATCAAGGTTAAATTAAAGGAAATAACAGCTCCTTTGAAACATTTCCAGAAATATTGATATTCAACAAGACACGATTGCAGGCATTTTCTCAAGGACGTAGCACAACTGACAGTCCTGTCTTTTCACGATGACTTGTGGCCGCGACAAACCATGAGCCGAATCCTGGTCAATGGCTCCATTTAGTACTCTTGTAACAGTACAGATCAACGATTAAGTCCTGAAGTATTTCTTATAAACTGGTTTATTGGTTGATAACATTATACAGAGATCTTTCTAACATGATGTTTTCTTGTCTCCGTTCGGGTTGTAACTACCCAACTTTCAGCTACGTCACGACTTGAGCATCCTTCTCGCTATTCTATATTGATGCTCAAGCGTGCTGTAGACTTGCACACCTAGCTAATACTAATAATACCCTCATTCTGCTACATTAGCGTAACTGACAATGTACATCGTAATGTTTCGAGGAATAGAACGCGAAAAACAAATCCGTTAGTGTTATGTTATTCAAAATGCGTTAAGTTTGTTCTCGATAATTAGTTGTTATGAACTGTGCAGAGTAGAAGAGCTTAATCAGAACTAAGAGAATAATAGTTACAGTGAGAAAATAGCTACAGTGAGAAGATCACAACATCGCAAGACAGAAAGGTATTGGCACAGAAGTGCGACCGCACAGTCAGAAAGATATAATGTTTGCACCACAGCAAAATCTCTTCAATTACTTGTAGCGCGGTGTCAATATCGGGCAAGATGTGTATCTGGCAGGACGAACGCTCTGTGCGCCCACCAGTCTCATCTGGGTTGTGATTTCGTCCATGAGGTATAAGACCATGGGTATCAACCCAAGTATTATTGATGCCAATACATAATCACTTGCCAATTAACCACGTATCAGCCATGGGCCTAGTAACGACCAGCATTTTTCGCATAAGGCACTTACTTTAACTTCCTACCTCAGACACAAGCTTCATCTCCCTCTCTCCCATAGCTGCAACTTCTTTTATATCAGACTTGTCTTTTATCTCCCTCCGCGTAGACACACGCCATGCTTCTTTCTGTATCAGACACTTTACCTCCATACATCTCGGACAGACGCCATGTCTCATTCTGTCCCAGACACTTTATCTCCATACATGTGAGACACACGTCATGTCTCCTTCTGTCCCAGACACTTTATATCCATACATCTGAGACACACGTCATGTCTCCTTCTGTCCCAGACACTTTATCTCCATACATCTGAGACACACGTCATGTCTCCTTCTGTCCCAGACACTTTAACTCCATACATCTGAGACACACATCATGTCTCCTTCTGTCTCAGACACTTTATCTCCATACATCCCAGACACACATCATGTCTCCTTCTGTCCCAGACACTTTATCTCCATACATCTGAGACACACGTCATGTCTCCTTCTGTCCCAGACACTTTATCTCCATACATCTGAGACACACATCACGTCTCCTTCTATCTCAGACACTTTATCTCCATACATCCCAGACATACATCATGTCTCCTTCTGTCTCAGACACTTTATCTCCATACATCTGAGACACACACCATGTCTCCTTCTGTCAAAGACACTTTATCTCCACACATCCCAGACACACATCATGCCTCCTTCTGTCTCAGACACTTTATCCCCATACATCCCAGACACACATCATGCCTCCTTCTGTCTCAGACACTTTATCTCCATACATCTCAAACACACATGCCATTTCTCCTTATTTGCCAGACAATGTATCTCCATACATCTCGGACACACACAGTGTCTCATTCTATCCAAGACACTTTATCTCCATACATCTCAGACACACATGCCATTTCTCCTTATTTACCAGACACTTTATCTCCATCCATACAAGACACACACCTTGTCTCCTTCTGTCCCATCCAGCTCCCCACCTTGAAGATTTTCTTTCGGCAAGACATTTCTTGTATACGTTTCAACAGACTGGGTTCACGCTAGAGTGAAGTAGAAAACAATCTTAGCTGGGTGATTGAACCCAGATCGCATTTCAGGACAGTTGGTGAACAAACCACATGCCGCCACCACAGAGGTGTAAAGTGCATGCGTAAAATTAATGTGGTGAACTTGTAAATACAATCGAGCGTAAGGCCGTTTCACAATATCTTTTAGTAAAGCCTACAAGTCCAGTATTGTGATGCCACGGTTAAGAGAAAATCAATACTCAATGCCAGATAAACCTGCAGTTTTTTGTTGTTTTTTGTTTTTTTGTTTTTTTGGTTTTTGTTTGTAAACAGTGAAGACCTGGGACAATCTGATCAACGATCGACGCAATAATGTTTATGTAGATACTTCACAGGGAAATGTCCAACACTAGGCGATTTTTATGTAGATACTTCACAAGTACATATCAAACACTGGTGATGCAACACAAACTACTGGATAAATTATTGATTGGCACTGTTATATGACAGTGGGAAAGTAGAAAATATCAGCACCACGTTAAGCATCAAAGAAAATGTGTCAACTAATTACTTCGAAGTTTGTACACTGATGTTTTCAAATGGCAAAAGGGAACAGGCAAGCGCTTGGACATAAGTAAGATCGGATCGGTATGTATCATGTCTTCCTACAGATTTCAGTGTTATTTAAACCCCACCCCCTTTCCCCTTTTTTTCTTTCTTTTAATGTCTAGGTCCCGTTCGTCCACGATTGTTAATTAATGTCAGTGTGTGGTTTCTGTTGATATGGTCACGAGCACATCCACAATGCTCTCCGTTTACTTGTTTTTTAAGGTATGTTCACTTTTTATTAAAGTAAATATTTTTAATAGAATACATCTATCCTGTATAACTTACGAACGCAAGACATGGACCATTTCGCAATAATTAAAGAAGAAAATAAGGGCCTTTGAACTTAAATATTACCGACAAGTTGTTAAAATATCGTGCACCAAGAAGGAGGAATATACCAACATTTAACAAGATCTGAAAATCGAAGAAAACAAGCTCATAAACAGCATCGTGTCTCAGAAACTGACAAATAGGGTGTATTTTTAAATACTATGCAGTGTTAGAAAATATTGCCGGTCCAAGATTTGTATTCACCCTCTGTAAAGTTCATGCAACATAATAGGTAAATACAAAACTTGGACCGGCAATATTTTCAAACTTTGCACAGTCATTAAAAATACACCCTGTATGTTTCCATATTAAACGTCACAGTGCGTGGGCGGAACATTGAACAAAGGTAATGTTCCTGGCAGAAGTGGAGCGGCTCGACCAGCACGAATATGTGCACAGAACATTGCTGACACCTTGGCCATGAAGATGCTTGATCCAGGAGAACTTGTCGGCTGGCCGTGTTGAGAACAACGCTTTGGAAAAAGTTAGCTGCATATTCTTTTCAGGACTTTGCAGTCATACCATTGGCACTCATCCCACAGAGCCGGTGCTATGGAAAGGACCAGCTATAACTGTTAGAACAGGTGTATTAATTTAATTTCAAGCATACATTCATTCATTCAGTAGCATGTCCTAAGAAGAACCTCGCTCCCATAACAAACTTCCGGAAAACTTGTCGGTCATAAGCAAGATGTCTCACGTCCGATAAACCCATCTGAAGATCACCTGCCACATCCTGCATCCATCTTTGGCCTCCTTCTTCATTGGCATATTCCCCTCCATTAGTGTTCTCTCCAAACCTCCATGAAGTTTTACGTGAATTCAATATTTCAAGTGTCTTTGTTGTCAAACAAACATAGATCAAATGTAGCGATCGCTTATTAATATTAGCTAGTTCCTTGGCCTGCCGGTCATGTATTCTGAGTTTATATCTGTAAGAGTCGGGGCATTTTTCGTGCCATATGGCTCTTGGGTTGACCCAGTCTTATAAAATGGATGTCAAAGACATTTTGAGAGATAAGATGGCCGGCATTATATTGAACCCGTGACACGTATACCACCGTTTGGTCAAGAAAATTTTGCCCTATCTCCATATCCCAAGCTTGCCGTGTTGGCATGGAAACGGTGTCCTTTACCTTGCTGCAAACCGTAAACGAGAAATGTTCTCTGGAACTGCAAAAAACCTACGAGTCAACCAACTTTAGTAAACAAGCAGGAGTTCCACGGGCAGCGCGTGCAGGCTTCGGTTGGTTGGAAGTCTGTGAAACTATGCTATTGACTTGCTAGCCGCCATTTTCTTGTTCTCCCGATCAGTTGGGAATTAGGTGACACACAGTTCTCGGACTTGCATGTGACACATCTATGGCAATAATTGTTACCATGAGTGCATTGTGTGACCTTTAACCCGTGTATCAAGCGAAACTAAAATGTATATGGTAAGTGAATGCTTGATGTGATGTATAAATATTAAATAGTTTATCAATAAATTCACAAGTACTGTTTGGCTCTCATAGAAAGAGAGACTAGAAGACGTACGTGTTAATGTATTTATGAACTGTCTTAGTGGCCTCATAGGGTTTCCCAATTGCTATTTCTGTGCAAATATAACTGCCATCGTATGATTGTATCTAAGAATTTGCGTGTATATATATATATATATATATATATATATATATATATATATATATATATATATATATATATATATATATAGAATAGTTATAAATTTGTTCAAAACAAATTAAAGTATTCATTTAACATTTTACCGTTTGGGCATTCATCATCATGTGCCATGCCGATAAAGTAACCGGTGGTTTTTCGTCATCGCAAACGGTCATCACGGTCGTGGATCAGCTCTGTGTTTTTGTCTGTATTCTACCATGTGGCCTAGCCATCCAGATATTCACTTGTCTGCCTTCTCCTTTTTCTTTCCTCTCTCAGTCTTGCTAGTTGTCACCAAGTTCTCCAGTTTATGTCTTCGCATAACGTGAGTAAACAATCTTGGCTATCTACGTCTAATTGCTCTAATCAGTTTACGGTTTTTATTTGGATTTTCACATTGCTAATATATATATATACCTACTGAAGCCGGCTCCCTGGCCGAGGAGTTAGCAGCTTTCTCCGATAACCCCGAATACTCTCGTGGTTGACACGAGCGCACGTGAATTAGAAGTGGTTCGAGTCGTGCCAGTGACTTATGAGAGTATGGAGCCGGTCGCTCAGAAAGTCTTGGCGTGCTGATGAGCGTAATCTAGCCTAGGAATCAACATACAGCTGAAAGATGCTGGTGTTGACCGCAATATCCTGAAACAGGATGGAAACGCGGGAAAAAAAAATATACCTACTGAAAGTAGACGTGAATGTTCTTATTCTTCTTTATAAAAAAAAAAAAAAATTTAAATGGCGCATTTTAGAAGTTAAATATCTTTACTTACTGAATATATAAGACCCAGAATTCTAAAGACTAAATGTTATGGCAGGGCAGAATAGGCCCTAAGGTTTGGTAGGCAAGTGATCAAGGATTGGAGCCCCGACAGGCGGACAGTTAGAGCATTGCTTTGCTGAAATGGCAGCTTCTGCAGCTCGTCTTGTTCCAGACATATTGGTGTTACCTTTTCTCTAGAGTAAATTAGGCAGGCCGAGAGAGGGATCACGCTGCACGGGCAACACATTGGTCTCTACAATCCAGCCCAGAGTTTGTGCTATGGCTAGGTTACTATTCCTGTTGTCTTAAAACACAACAACTATTTTCTGTCAGGACGGCAACGTGCCGGTACAGTGCCATTTATGTAAGGGAGCCGTAGTGGCGTAGTGGCTAGAGGCTCACCTGTCGGCCTGGTGTTCATGGGTTGAATCATTATAGGGACGGATTCGAAGTTTACACACCTGACCTGGGCTCTCATGTTGACCCAGGCTATTAGGCGTACCAGGTCATGTCTTCGGAAACAAAGGAGGCCGGTTCGATACTGACCACATTCTCCATCAACTGTCGACTGGTCTATACAAAATGTGGGTTTAGCTTCATATGCCAAATTTTCCTTAAGAGTTCCTTAAATTTATTCTTTTACTATCTACTTCTTCTTCTCTTCCTCCATTTATCTGAGCGATAGGTGTTGGGTGGGGTGGGGGGGGGGGGATGTAAAGATCTTGTATACGCTATTTCTAAATGTGCTCTTTGTAATATGGTATTTATTTCTCTAAGGTTGTTCTTGATACCATTACCCGCATCTTTTACGACGTCATCCTCCTGCTCTGTATCTGTAACTCCTTGTGGCAGATGGCACTGGGACATTCTTATGACTATTTGTTTACTAGGATTTCTGAAAGTCTGAGATACTCCTAAAGCTAAAAACGTGGATTTAACATACTTCACGTAGGAAATTAGTATGTTATTATCAAGATATATTCCCAATGTCGTAGATGACATACGGCATGTGGTATCCGTGTTTGCTAACTGTACAGGTTTAACAGCCATATCTGATTCTATGTAAAATGTATAAGTTTCATTGTTTAACATGTTTAAATTTATTATAAAAGTTAATCATAGTCGTGTTACTGAAGACATGTATACTGTTAGATTTATTATAGAAGTTAGACATCGTTCTGATACAGAAGACATGCATATTAGATGTTATTATAGAAGTTAGATATCGTTGTGTTACTGAAGCCATGTATATTAGATTTATTATAACAGCGAGACATTGCATTGTTACTGAAAACAATGATTCCAGTAGTAATATACTTTTATTACTGAAATACATATTCACTATATATAAGTTTGCCGGGCTCCGTGGCCAAAGGCTTGCAAACGCGGTTCGTGAGCCGCTTACCAGGCGTTCGAAACGCAGCTGTGATCGATTTGGGAGCAGACCGTGTCGCGTTGTGTCATAACGTGTTGGTATGGGAGCCGGTCGTTCAAAAAGCAATGGCAAACTACTGAACGTAAACTTGCCAAAACATCAACAACAGCAGAAAAATGCTGGTGTTGACAGCGATATCCTGTAAATAGGATATGCAAACAAACAAAAAAAGCTAATCGTGGGGAGGGGTGGTAGAGTAGCAGCTAGACGCTCACTGTCGGCCCTGTGCTCACGGGTTCGATAAATGTTGGGGCTGAGTTGGAATGTTTAATATTGACCTGGAGAGCCAGGGCGACCCAGCCTATAATGGGTACCAGGAAATATCTTGGGAGGTAAAAGCGGTAGGCGTGATTCTGACCACATCATCCACCCTTTCTAAACTTGTATATACTGGGTGTATTTGTAATGTAATTTTAATATTTGTTTGATAATATTGCCGTTCCAAGTTTTGTATTTACCTATTATGTTGCGTTGTGTTGCATGAACTGCACAGTAGGTAAAGACAAATCCTGGAACGGCAATATTTTCAAAAAGCCCAGTCATTAAAAATACACCCTATATAAAAATTAGTCTAGCACCATATGCCGAATGAGTCTTAAGACATGTAAAAGGATCCTTTACATTTCATTAAGTTCGCCTTTGCCAGGTCGCGCCTTTGTGGGGCAATCTTCATTATGATACGCTCCCTGGTTTAATATAGTGTTGTTTATGAAGCCCCGCTACCAGCCGGAGCTGACAGAATTCCCTTTCACTCTATGTGGCTTCTTTCGCTTCATCTCCTCTCCGGGAACTGTATGCTGAACATTAACTGATAGTTGAGTATCACGACTCTCTGATGGTGACCATCTCAGTATTCTACTTGGTTATATGTAGCTGTAACTCTGTACTCTAAACAAGACGGAACCATACACAGGTAGAACGCCATACTTAGTAACTCGACTCGATGATTGTTTTCATACAGTCTTATTTCCCTAGGAACGTGGTACATTTTGTACAATAGCAACCGTTCGACATCAATAACTAACACCATAAATCAACAACACATTTCCTACACAAATATTGATGTAGCGGCTCAATTTCTGGCCCTGCTACGTTAACCACAGAGCCATGTTCGAATCGACCCCCCCCCCCCCAACTGATCACTTGGAGGAGAGCTGTCCCCGACCCAGAGATTTGCCTTGCTGTTTTCGTGTCAGGCGTGAACCTCAACTTGCTTGGTCTTCACGCTAACTGCGTAAAGCTCTAGACTATCTGCACTACCGGCTCCATGACCCAGTCTGGAACATGGCAGCCTTGCGTCGGAGTGCACTCCTCCAACGAGACGCTGTCGTAATATGGAGGCTGCAGGTTTGAATTCTAGTGTGTCATTAGCTTTCCGTGTTTATATTGTCAAAACCAGCCACTTATTTCCACTTCTATTCTCTGTTTCTGTCCTGACCGGTCACAGCCTGTGAATATATTGTTCATGTCATTTCAATGACAATTCGATTGCTGTGTATGTGATCTTACGTGAAAACTGTTCATGAATATGCGTACATATGTGTAGGCGGTGAGCTGGTGGCGGGGGGGGGGGGGCGGCTCTAAGAAAAGAATGAGTAACTTCAATCAATCAATCAATCAATCATGTGCCATGCCGGAAAGCGTGGGCGTCATGACTCGCCATTTCACTCGATCACCAGAGTCGTGGATCAGCTCAGTGTTCCTGTCTCGTCCATGCCATGTGACCAAGCCATCCAGGTATTTTCCTCTCGGTCTTTCTCTTGGTCAGTTGCCATCGATCTTGCCAGTTGTCACTAAGTTCTCCAATCCATTTCTTCTCATAACATGTCCAAAAAATTTTGACTGTCTACGTCTAATTTCTCTAATCAATTTACGATTTTCATTTGTCTCCTGTAGTACTTGGTCATTGGTTTTTCTATCTGTCCGTGGTATTCTTTGCATTTTCCTCAGAAACCACATTTCTGCCGCCATCAGATGTTTTTCAGCTTGACTGCACATTGTCCAAGTTTCACATCCATACAAAAGAACAGGCTCTATGTATCCCCTAAACGCTCTTTTTCTCGTTTTAATTGACATCTTTTTATTGGTCAGAATGTTTTTCATCTTGCTAAAGCTACTTTCGCCATGGCGATTTTTGTTCTAATCTCTTCAAGGTATCTCCCATCAGATGTTATGACTGTTCCGAGATAATTGTATCGATTCACTTCTTGAAGAATATTCCCATTTACTTGTATATTACATTGTGGTACTTCGTTCTTCCTAGTGACGACCATAACCTGTGTCTTTTTACAATTTAATTCTAACCCCAGCTGCTCACTGTATACAACAACCGCATCTACTAATTGTTGCAGATCCTGCGCATTGTCTGCAATCAATACTGTATCATCTGCATATCTAATGTTATTGATGTTTCTTCTTCCAATGCTGATTCCATTTATATCTTCTACATTTCTGAAAATATTTTCACTGTACAGGGAAAAAAGATCTGGAGACATTACACATCCCTGCCTAACACCTTTCTTAATAGGCTAATATTGTCCCATTTCATTATCAATCCTTATGGCAGCTTGTTTCCAATATATGTTTTTTATAAGTCTAATGTCTTTCCCATCAATGTGTAGATACGCAAGCATATCCACCATGTTGACATGCCTAACTCTATCAAAAGCTTTTGTGTAGTCAATAAAGCAAAGATGTATATCCTTGTTTACTTCTGTAGCACGTTCAATAACTGTTCGCAGCATATACACAGCATATACTGTACCCTTTCCTTCTACAAACTCACATTGTTCTTCCCCTATTTTAGGTTGTAATTTCTTCCTCATTCTTTGCATGATAATTCGTAACAAAATCTTTGTGATGTGACTCATTATACTAATTGTTCTATGTTGATCACATTCCAAGGCTCCTGATTTCTTTGTGATTGCAATAAATACAGAGGTACATAATACAGAAGGTATATCTCCAGTATCATATAATGTGTTGAGCAGTCTAGTGACTTGATCTAGTCCATATGCTTCTAAAGCTTTAATCACTTCTGTTGTGATGTTAACTGCACCGGGGGCCTTGCCAGCTTTCATATGCTTAAGAACATTTCGAACCTCCATCTTCAAAATTGTTGGTCCTTCATTATTAAATCTAATATCATACTGCTCCTATCTGTTATCCTCATAAAGGCTTTTCACATAATCTGTCCATACATGTATAATCTGTATTTTTTCTATTATGATTTTGTCATCTTTAGTTTTTAGACAGCCTTTTGACGTACTTGTTCTTTTATTAGTAAGTTCCTGATTTCTTTTGTGCACTAATTTGGTATTTTTACTGTTGTGTTGTTTTTCAATTTCGAAGCACTTTTCCTCAAGCCATGCTTCTTTTGCCCCCTTACATAATATTCTGATATGTCTGTGGATTTCTTCATATTTGGCAGAATTATTTTTGTTGAGTCTTCTTGTTTCCATTAGGTGTAAAATTTCTTCAGTCATCCATTTCTTACGACCCACCTTCTTTAATTTTGGAATGGTTGTTTTTGCAGCCAAACTGATTGAATTCTTCATCATTTCCCATTGATCATCCGCATCCTGGAATAGGATCTCTAGATCAGACACTATATAAAATCTGTTCTGTACTTCTATGTTGAATTTGTTTTGTATTTCTTTGTCATTACTCAATGTACACAAATCATATTTAGTGTTTCCTGTTATATACTTGACTTTCTTCAACTTTATCCTCAATGTTCCTGTAAGTAATCTGTGGTCACTATAACAATCAGCACTGGGAACTGTTTTTGCTAATGTTAACGCGTTTCTAAATCTGCTGCTAATCGGAATATAGTCAATCTAGTTTCTAATACTGTTATCAGGACTCCTCCATATCCATAATCTTCTAGGGTGTTGCTTAAACCAGGTGTTTCCTACAATCATTTCCTGTTCTTTTGCCCACTCTACGAGTCTGTATCCTCTTTCATTTCCCTGTCCTAAACCATAGTTTCCTACTGTGTATCTATCACCTTGATTTCCTACTTTTGCATTGAAGTCCCCTAATATTATGTTTATATCTGAATGTTTACATTTCTTTAAGGCAGACTCTATGTCATTATAAAATTCCTCTACACTATCTTCACTGGATTCTCCTGTTGGGGCATATACTTGAATAACATTTATGTTAAAAGGTCTGCCACTTAATTTAACTAGTAGAACTCTGTCCGACACGGCCCAATATCCTTGAACAGATTTTGATGTTTTCCGGTCCAAAATAATTGGCACTCCCCTTTTTCGATCTTCACCTCCAGAATAAATAATCTTAAAATCTTCATCTATCTTGATGCCCGCTCCTGTCCATCTCGTTTTGCACATCCCTAAAATATTAATTTTTTTTCTCTTTCCAGTTCTTGTTTTATGTTCTCTAATTTGTTGTCGTCGTTTAAGGTCCTAACATTCCATGTTGCTAATTTTAATGTCTCTCTCCTTGTCTTGCGATGATCAGTCTTTAGGCGAATCATAATGTAGTAGGCACTTTTAAAGAGGTAGTTTGCCATTGTTTTGCTCTATGGCAGTGACCATACTGGCCATATGACCGCAACCATTGTCTCTCGAAAGAGATCCTCTGCTTGCCGTCACGAAACTTGAGACCATAACCAACAAATATCTGTCGGCTGCCCTCAAAATTTCATCCACCACCTGCCTTCCGTGGCTTCTTTTGAACACTTCCAATAAACGAATACGAAATGACACCACATAATCCACAGGAAAACACTAAACAGAGTAAAACACTAAACATCTGATTGAGGTGAAATTTTCTACACGTGTTCTTATCATTCTCGTGCAGCCAGCTGTCATAGTTTGTTAGTTTACAAACAGCTATTTACGTAATAAAATTATATTTTGTTATTAAATTATAATTTATATATAGCGAGGGGACTTAACGTAAGAAAAGTTATATCAAGGGACATAACTTTTAGTAGCATAGCTATATATTTTATATATAATTGTTGCATTGTTATCAACGCTTTATAAAATGTTTGTCTACAGTTATTTACAGGCATATATGTTATAATATATAATGATAAAATCTTTAAGGCATTTTTAAAGTTTTCATAAAAATAATACACCTATTTTAAATACGTGAAAATTTTCTATCTCATCTTTTCATTTTTCTTCGACATCTATACGGTCATCCCAGCATTTATTGGGTTTTCGTGATATATTGGTAAGTTTACGTTTTCTGGCTAAGGTCAAGTGCATTTGCTGCCCTTCCAGTAGTGCGCTTGGGCTGGTCGTAGGCCGGGATGTTCATTCTCGGTCCCTTGGCTAAGATCAGACGCATTTGCTGCCCCCCACAGTAGTGCGCCTGGTCTGGTCGGGGGCCGGGTGATCCAAAAAGAAAGAAAAAAATCCTCACATAAGCATCACTTTAAATGTGGGCCCGGTGGACCACTGTGGGCAATAGCTCACAGTGGGACTAAGGGTCCACTCCAAAAACAGGGGAGGCGGGGAACCAGCTAGTCTGGGATGACCGCCAAACCCAAAATTTAAAAAAAAATTTAAAAAAAAATAAAAACAAAATTCAGAGAAATTAGACGTAGACAGTCAAAAATGTTTAGACATGTTATGAGAAGAAATGGACTGGAGAACTTAGTGACAGCTGGCAAGATCGAAGGGAACAGACCAAGAGGAAGACCGAGAGGAAAATATCTGGATGGCTTGGCCACATGGCATGGATGAGACAGGAACATTGAGCTGATCCACGACTCTGGTGATCGAGTGAAATGGCGAGTCATGACCGCCCACGCTTTCCGGCATGGCACATGATTGATTGATTAAGTTTCAGATTGCCCTAATTAGTTATTGGGATGAAGATTGTCCTCTACCAATCTGTTCGCCATATTTTCGGGAACGGGAACGGGAGCTTAAATGACTACTAATATGAATTAAATGAGACGCTACCCACCAGGGACTGAGCGAAGCCGGGCCGGGTCGTCTTGTTTTTGGGAACGGGAACGGGAGCAGGGGCCGAATATTTCCGGGAACGGGAACGGGAGCTTATATGACTACTAATATGAATTAAATCAGACGCTCTCCACCAGGGACAGGGCGAAGCCGGGCCGGGTCGTCTTTTTTGGGAACGGGAAAGGGGGCAGGGGCCGAATATGAATTAAATGAGACGCTCCCCGCCAGGGGCTGGGCGAAGCCGGGGTGGGTCGTCTTTTTTGGGAACGGGAACGGGAGCAGGAGCCGAATATGAATTAAATGAGATGCTCTCCGCAAGGAGCTGGGCGAAGCCGGGCCGGGTCAGCTAGTGTGTGTGTGTGTGTGTATATATATATATATATATATATATATATATATATATATATATATATATATATATATATATATATATATATATATATATACTAGCTGACCCGGCCCGGCTTCGCCCAGGCCCTGGAGGGGATCTATCTATCTATCAGTCTGTCTGTCTGCTTGTTTGTCTGTCTGTCTGTCTGTCTGGCTGACCCGGCCCGGCTTCACCCAGTCCCTGGTGGGGAGCATCTCATTTAATTAATATAAGTAGTCATATAAGCTCTCCCGTTCCCGACTATCTGTCTGTCTGTCTGACCCGGCTTCACCCAGTCCCTGGTGGGGAGCATCTCATTTTATTCATATACGTAGTCATATAAGCTCTCCCGTTCCCGACTGTCTGTTTATCTGTCTATCTGTCTGTCTGTTTGTCTGTCTATCTGTCTGTCTGTCTGTCCCGGCCCTGCTTCACCCAGTCCCTGGTGGGGAGCATCTCATTTAATTCATATACGGTAGTCATATAAGCTCTCCCGTTCCCGACTGTCTGTTTATCTGTCTGTCTGTCTGACCCGGCCCGGCTTCACCCAGTCCCTGGTGGGGAGCATTTCATTTAATTCATTCATATAAGTAGTCAAACAAGCTACCGTTCCCGACTATCTGTCTGTCGGTCTATCTATCTGACCCGGCGTGGTTTCGCCTGTAAACAGTAACTTAAAAGAATGTCCTTCCACACACCATTCATTATTTTTAATGAAAACTGTTTTTATTCACCGACATGACAGTTGATAAGTTTTGTAAGCAGAAATAGATGGGTTACAATGTTATGCATTATGCATTATTTTTATGCAAACTTTGAAAATGCCTTAAAGATTATATCACTATTTATTATAACTCATATGCCTAAAAATAACTATAGACAAAGAGTTTAATAATAGTGCAAGTAAGTCCAACAATATGACTATAAAGTATATAGAAATGTTATTAAAAGTTATGCCCCTTGAAATAACTTTTCTAGAGTGAAGTCCCCCTGCTATATAGACATTAAATAATGAAAATGGAAAAGTAACTGTTATTAAATAAGTAGAAGATTTTACACTAAGAAACTATTATAGTCGGTTGCACAGGAATGAAAGGAAGACGTGTAGAAAATTTCATCTCAATCGGATGTACCGTTATCGAACGCATCCAATACATAAATCCCCACAAACACACAAAGCCACATACACTCTGTTTTATAGATATAGACTAGCTGACCCGGCCCGGCTTCGCCCAGGCCCTGGCGGGGGTCTGTCTGTCTGTCTGTCTGTCTGTCTGTTTGTCTGGGCTTTGCCCAGCTCCTTGTGGGGAGCATCTCATTTAATTCATATAAGTAGTCGTATAAGCTCCCGTTCCCGACTATCTGTCTGTCTGTCTATCTATCTGTCTGTCTGTCTGACCCGGTCCGGCTTCACCCAGTCCCTGGTGGGGAGCATCTCATTTAATTCATATAAGTAGTCATATAAGTTCCCGTTCCCGACTGTCTGTCTGTCTGTCTGTCTGTCTGTCTGTCTGTCTGTCTGTCTGACGACCCGGTCCGTCTGCCTATCTGCCTGTCTGTCTGTCTGTCTGTCTATCTACCTGCCTACCTACCTACCTACCTGTCTGTCTGTCTGTCTGCCCGTCCGTCCGTCTGTCTCTCCCACCCTCTCTCTCTCTCTCTATCTATCTATCTATCTATCTATCTATCTATCTATCTATCTATCTATCTATCTATCTATCTATAGCCAGGGGACTTAACCTAAGATATGGCAATGCTACTAAAAGTTATGTCCCTTTATATAAATTTTCTTATGTTAAGTCAGGTAATTACAATATTAAATTTTAGTAAGTAAATAGCTGATTGTACGGTACCAAACTATGACAGTTGGCTGCACGGGAATGAAAAGAAAACATGTAGAAAATTTCATCTCAATCGGATGGACCGTTATCGAACGCATCAAATACATCCCCACACACCCACCCACATACATACATTTTGTTTTATATATATATAGATGACAGTCTGATATAGTTTTTATAAGCTTTTTTTTTCTCATATCCTTTACAGGACATCGCTGTCAGCACAGCATTTTACCGCTGTTGTTGATTTCTTGGCAAGATTACGCTCAGTAGTTTGCCATTGCTTTCTGAGCGGCCTGCTCACTTATCCCGTAAGTCACCAACGCGGCGAGAACCGCTACCAATTCTCGCGCGCTGCCTTACTCTACGTGGATAAACGGGATTACGGAGAAAGTCGTTTAAAGCCCTGGCCAGGGAGACCGGCTTTTATAAGGCTATTGGTGTATTATTTTTGGGGTAAGTGCAGAAATATAGATATCTGGGCACATGGATAATATCAGATGGAAGATGGATCGCTGAGGTAAAGAACAGAACAGGACAAGAAAAAACTGTACTCTAACAAATGAAGAACGCTTTGTGCACAAAGTCACTGTCCTTGAAAGTTAGAAAAAGAGTTCTTGCATGTTATATAGAACCAATTTTGACATACGGCTGCAAATCCTGGACAATTAGCAAACTGACGAAAAAACAATTCGTGGAAACCTTGGAGATGTAGTTTTATAGAAAAATGCTGAAAATTAATTGGACAGCCAAAATGAGCAATCAGGACGTTTTAAATAAAGCTGAGTCGCAAAGACAACTTATCACAAATATCAGAAAGTGGCAGTCATAGTTTTTGGCCACGTTATGAGAAGACAAAAACTAGAACATGTTGTGACAACCGGAAACAGAGATGAGGAAGACATCGTGCGAAGATTCTTGACAGTCTTGTGTCATGGCACGGAGGAGAGTCAACACACGAATTGATTCATGACGTCGGAGATTGTAATTTGTGAAGAGGCATGATCGCCCACACCAGCTGGCTAGGCACTGGATGATGATGACAGGTGTATTGGTTTATTAGTCTCCATGTTGGCGATCACCTAAGTCACAGACCTGTTTGATTATCTCTTCAGCCTCGGCCATCTTTTTTTTTTTTTTGCATTCACTCGCTTTGAACTCAACAGTAGTCTACAATGTGCTACTTCTTGGGCACTGGGCTGAATTTTGCATGTGGTTTAGCTTTCCATATTAAAAGTATTCCTAGCCATCAGGCGAACCCATTCCGACTTCTGAGGTACTTGTAATTTACGTCCCCCAGACAAGGACGAGAAGTCAACGTTGTAACCCAAGTGACAAGTGCAGGGACAGATTCTCCTCCTTCGCCATCACAGCACCAGAAGTTTAATAGCGAGCGCTGTTATCCATTCGGCCACTTGACTTTCTTAATGTTACTGTAATTTGCTTGCTGGTGTTGTGGCATAAGTTCTTACTACTTTCTAATCACGGTTAGAAATTGGAATCCAGAACTAAAATAACGCACACACAACCAGCAAATTTTAACTTATTATTATTAAACTTGCTGGTCTCCCTGGCCGAGGATTTAGCAGCTTTCTCCGTAACTCCGAATACTCTCGTGGTTGACGTGAGCGCACTAGAATTGAAAGCGGTTCGAGTCGCTCCAGTGACTTATGAGAGTATGGAGTCGGTCGCTCAGAAAGCAAGGGCAAACTACTGAGCGTAATCTTGCCAAGAAATCAACAATCAGCTGAAAGATTCTGATGTTGACAGCGATGTCCTGTAAAGGATATGCAACATTATTAAACTTATGAACGAACATCTTTGGGCATGGTATGAGAAGAAATTAATTGGAGAACTTGGTGACAACTGGTAAGATTGAAGGGGACAGACCAAGGGGAAGACCTAGAAGCAAATACCTGGATGGCTTGGCCTCGTGGCATGGTCGAGACAGAAACACGGAGCTGATCCATGACTCTGGTGATCGAGTGAGATGGCAAAACATGACCGCCCACGCTTACGGCGTGTCCTCTACCGTAGGTTTTGACCTAACCAAAAGAAAATGAATGAAGGCAACTGGGAAGCAGAGGTGTGTCACAGTTATGACTTTTAATATGGTAGCAGACATATTGTATTATATATCACATTAAAGGTGGTAGCATTGGAAAAACTATTGTATGTAAGCCCATGGCATATACGGGAAATCGCTTAAGATGATTAATCATCCCATGGCACTTAATTTGTTAAGCCTAGACGAGTGAAAGATGTGTGGTCATCGACAGGCTGTATCACACTGGAGAATATGAACCTCTGGGAGGAGAGAATAAAATAAACTCATTTCAGCGCCATTCGTCGTCAGGTCGAACATTGGATTGACGCTGTGTCCTGATACCTTCCGTTGGCCGGGAAGGTCCTTTATCTAGAAAAATCACACGCATCCTTTTGAGGCATCGATCACCTTAGACGACCAACCTTCATTAGTTGCCACTTACGACCCGCTTGGTAAGTTGCAAATGTTACAATTGTTTGCTTTTCTGTGAAACTTGGTAGCAGGGGCTAATGTGACGCGAGAAAACAGTATATACCAACATAATAAAATAAAAGACAGTAACATTACAAAACAGCAGACAGTAATATTAGAAAACAAAAGACATCAACTATCTTGCTCTGAAAATTAGATAATATCATGGGGAAATAAAAGCGTCCATAAATATTACAAAAACAATATTTAAAAGGTTATTGGACAGACAGAAGAACAAACAGATCTGTTCAACAAGAACTTAATGTTGCAGAAGATTGCTTCGTCATCAATCCTCATATGCCATGCGTATAAGCGTGGGTGGTCATGTTTCACCATCTCACATGATCACCATAGTCGTGGATCCGCTCTGAGTTCTTGTCTCGATTATACCATGTGACACAGCCATCTAGATACTTCTCTACCTTCCCGTTGTTCTTTTCCCCTTAATCTTGCCAGTTGTCACAAAGTTTTCCAGTTGAGTTTCTCAAATAAAGTGCCCAAACATTTTGACTTTTATTGATTAGTTATTATAATTTTTTTTTTTAAATAAGGAAAATAACATCTTTGGGATTTGTAATAAGAAATTTTTTTTCGCTCGCTCGCTGGCTTTGAACTCAAGCGTAGTCCATACGCACCACTTCTGGTAGTGCTGGACTGAATTTTGCGTGTGGATTAGCTTTCCCTGTCAACAGTGTCCCTCGCTATCAGGCGAACCCACTCCGACTTCAGGTTTGTGGTTACTTTGTGGTTAGTCAGGTTTTCTGCGAGAGAGTGGTACGGGTTCAATCCTCAGCATAAGCAGGATTATTATTTCCTACCAGTACGGTCCTGGGGTCAACCCAACCTTGTGGCAATGGGTTCCAGGAAATATTCAGAATTTTCTGGGCTTTGTCTGGAAAAGAAAGGCTACAAAGAAGGGGCCTGATCACAGACCTCATATGCCATAGTTTAGAATATGCAACGGTCTTGCTCTTCACATTCCAACGTCAGTATCAGCTAAGGGACTACCTGTTGCCATGGGTGACACTGGTAAGAAGTTGAGACCACACAATACAATCATATCACCCAATGGTCTGTCCCGTGCGGAACTTCACCTCCATGACAGCGTTTCGAAATATCTCCCCAAAATGACACCAGATTTCCCGCCTCTGAAGATGGCATGTGTAAGTTGTCCATCACATCATGAATACATCCACATCTGGGTGGTCCTCCTCATTATCTTTAATATATTTTTATGTCTTTTTACACCTCTGAAGTCGGAGTGGGTTCGCCTGATAGCGAGGGACACTGTTGACAGGGAAAGCTAATCCACACGCAAAATTCAGTCCAGCACTACCAGAAGTGGTGCGTATGGACTACGCTTGAGTTCAAAGCCAGCGAGCGAGCGAAAAAAAATTTCTTATTACAAATCCCAAAGATGTTATTTTCCTTATTTAAAAAAAAAAATTATAATAACTAATCAATAAAAGTCAAAATGTTTGGGCACTTTATTTGAGAAACTCAACTGGAAAACTTTGTGACAACTGGCAAGATTAAGGGGAAAAGAACAACGGGAAGGTAGAGAAGTATCTAGATGGCTGTGTCACATGGTATAATCGAGACAAGAACTCAGAGCGGATCCACGACTATGGTGATCATGTGAGATGGTGAAACATGACCACCCACGCTTATACGCATGGCATATGAGGATTGATGACGAAGCAATCTTCTGCAACATTAAGTTCTTGTTGAACAGATCTGTTTGTTCTTCTGTCTGTCCAATAACCTTTTAAATATTGTTTTTGTAATATTTATGGACGCTTTTATTTCCCCATGATATTATCTAATTTTCAGAGCAAGATAGTTGATGTCTTTTGTTTTCTAATATTACTGTCTGCTGTTTTGTAATGTTACTGTCTTTTATTTTATTATGTTGGTATATACTGTTTTCTCGCGTCACATTAGCCCCTGCTACCAAGTTTCACAGAAAAGCAAACAATTGTAACATTTGCAACTTACCAAGCGGGTCGTAAGTGGCAACTAATGAAGGTTGGTCGTCTAAGGTGATCGATGCCTCAAAAGGATGCGTGTGATTTTTCTAGATAAAGGACCTTCCCGGCCAACGGAAGGTATCAGGACACAGCGTCAATCCAATGTTCGACCTGACGACGAATGGCGCTGAAATGAGTTTATTTTATTCTCTCCTCCCAGAGGTTCATATTCTCCAGTGTGATACAGCCTGTCGATGACCACACATCTTTCACTCGTCTAGGCTTAACAAATTAAGTGCCATGGGATGATTAATCATCTTAAGCGATTTCCCGTATATGCCATGGGCTTACATACAATAGTTTTTCCAATGCTACCACCTTTAATGTGATATATAATACAATATGTCTGCTACCATATTAAAAGTCATAACTGTGACACACCTCTGCTTCCCAGTTGCCTTCATTCATTTTCTTTTGGTTAGGTCAAAACCTACGGTTTGTTTAGCTCTGAAATTTGATATTTTTGTTCTGGCAATGGAAGGAAAATATTAACAGCGATCATGCCTAAACAAATTCAAGAGCTCAAAGAATATCTGCTCACAGCCAGAAGGAACAATGCCAAATCTGTCAACATCAAGAAGAACAAGGACAATGTCAAGTCAAGGTGCGATGCAGCAGGTACTTGTACACACTGGTGATCCAGGACACAGACAAAGCAAAGAAGCTGAGACAGTCATTGCCACCTGGTCTGGCTGTCAAAGAACTTAAGTGAAATTAATAAATGAAGAAATTATGTGGACAAAAATAAATACAGAGAGTCACAGCAAATCCCCTCGACGGCGGTAGACATTCACCACGCAATCCTTCTACTCACACTTGGAGACCTTCCGGGAATTGTTAATTTCTGCATATCGCACCTTACTGTTGTCACTGAAGGGCCATCATCGTGATTTAGATGTTCCTGTGTTTCCTTGAGTCTGTTTACTGTTGAAGGTTTATCGCCGCAACGTCCTTTGTTTTCTGTAGTTATGTGTTGTAAAGCTACCATATAGTTTGTTTTATTTATATTGTTTACATTGTTGATATGGTTTGGTTTTAAGCATATCCTTTACAGGACTTAGCTGTCAACACCAGCATCTTTCAGCTGTATGTTGAACTCTTGGCAAGATTACGCTCAGTAGTTTGCCATTGCTTTCTGAGCGGCCGGCTCACATACCCCGTAAGTTACCGATGCGATTCGAACCACTGCTGATTTGAACCGTCATCACGTTGCCGACGAGAGTATACGAGATTACGGAGAAAAGTCATAACCTCTAAGCCACGAAGCCGGCTTGTTGATATGAGTGCAATGTTATTTTAACGGCGTTAAAGCAGTTATTACTAGTTAACTAGTCCCACATTTTTCATGTCATATATGAATGTGCACAGAATTGATTTTTGCTTGTGGGCTAGCTTTCCTTCTTTCCAGTGTTACCCCGCCGTCAGAGGAACCCACTCCAACTTCTGTGGTACTCATAATTAAGGCCCCAAAGTCAAGGACGAGAAGTCGACATTTAAGTCCTACTGACCGACAAGCGAAGCCGACTCCTTACGCGCAGTCACCAGGGAAAGTGTAAGCGTGAGTGAGTTAAACCATTCGACTTTTCCGACTTCCTTTCATGTCAATATAAGAGCCAACAGCTGGAAGGACGAGGTCCACACAACATCAACAAAAACAACAATAGGTGCTGCATTATGCACGGGTGAAGCCTTGCTGTGGGATACATTGTCAGACAATCCCAAACAAAGTGCCTCTGTCCTAGTTGATGATTGTTGTCTCCTCCGAGTATGTTCTCAATTTTAGTCGTTGGTTTATATCTTTGATTAATGTGTCCCCTAAAGGATTAAGCTCCGACTGCGCCTGTTGTGAAAATATCGGATCTGTCATGCTTGGTATGTGGTATTCTGGACATTCCTTTTCCAGCATGTGTTATTGTTACCTTCATGCATGGAGTTGAGTCACGTGGTTCTGCATGCATGATTGATGTTACGGTTTTACAGGAGACGCTACATATAAATATGCCATTTTGTGTGTGTACATGTACTTTATGTTTTCATAGCCTTTTCTCTTTTACTATTAGCTGTGGGGGCGCTTTTGTTTTTGGTATCATGCACCTGTTCTACATATATAGCGATACCCTGTCTCCTACCTTCTACTCCTAGTATTGCTGTTTGCTGTTTTGCAGTCTTATCTTGTGACGTGTACTATTACTATAGCCTTTCTGCTTCTTCTTCTTCTTCTTCTTCTTCTTCTTCTTCTTCTTCTTCTTCTTCTTCTTCTTCTTCTTCTTCTTCTTCTTCTTCTTCTTCTTCTTCTTCTTCTTCGTCTGCTGCTGCTGCTGCTAATTCTAATCCTCCTTCTTCTCCGTCCTCTCCTTAAAGGCTGTAGGTAGGGCGTTGAACTATCCCCACCTGGCGGGACTCCACTAGCCTATCATTCTGCTTTCTCATTTAATTCCTGAAATCATCATAAATTAGATTAGTGTGCACTCTTCCGTCAAGCCTGTAGCTAAGTACATCCAACCTACACAAGGGTTAACTCGGGTTGTCCTTCCCTATCCTTTGACTGTCCACAGTCTACCTGTCCCACAATGCATCAGGTTTGGGTCTAACCTCATTTAATTCTTATGCCGTGAACTGTCCGACACGGAGGAGTCTATTGATAACTAAGCTACGGTCGGCTAGCTTTTGGGGTAATAGGAACATACAAGCCTTCCACAACTTCACGCTGGGAACACAATAGGGGCGCGGTATTTTTATTTGCTACAGCCAACAGTTTTCTGCTTTGCTGTTTAATTGATTCCGTATTAATCAAAACGTCGACATAGTTGAAAGTATAAGAGATCATAAGAGCGCTCGCTCCTAAATTTCCAGCGCGCTGAAGGCTAGACAGGCGGTTTAACTCCCTACACCGGATTAAGTTGAACTTAACTGATTCAGTGCTGAAGGGTAATATATCGCTAAATGCCACCTCCCAGTTTGACAGAAAGGTGATATATTGCCATACCAAGACCATCGTGTTATTTGTTTCGTTTCGCGGTATCTTCCGTAATTTTAAAGCCCATTAATGGACACACATTATAATACTTTTCATTTGACTGTACTCCGCCACCAGTCTGCACACAGATAAGCCAGACATGGGACAACGGATACTCACGCAAACTTCAGGTCCTGTATGACATCACACTGATGTTGGACAACCGGATGCCTTCAACCGACATACAGGACTTCGCGTTGGAGCTCAAGCCAACGAACACAAGCAAGCAAGCACTGTACTCCGTGTTTGGTCCAATCCTACTTTTTTTGTTTGTCACTAAATCAGTTATACATTGACTTCTCGTTGAGAAATCATTGAAAAACTTTTGAATTCCATAGAAACTAACCCGGGGTTCTTCTTCTGCGTTCATCCGGAGTGTTTTTTTTTTCCAGATGTAATTTCGTTGTGCCAAGTTTATTTGCGCCTTAGGTCGACACATCCGACTTCTGCGGGCGTTTGTTGACCGGGTTAGCCTTCCCAGGTGTTTCAAAGGACTTTCGACTCTTACTGTTGTGGTGCCGTCCACATCCCAGCTGGCCAAGAACCCGGGGTTGATAGCAGCGCCGTGCAAAGGACATGCAATTAATCACTGATACAGTTTACTTTGATTAGTTAGTCTCAGAAACATTTCTTCTCTGGCAGCTTCCGTTGAATGAGCATAGAATCTCAGAAACATAACCTGAGATCGGCGTGGCTGAGAGGGTCAAGCGCCTAAGCTTTCTCTTCTGACCGCTGCGTAGCGGGTTCACTCTGCACACCAGTGAGTTGGATTTAGATGTTGACTTCTCGTCATCGATTTCATCATCATCATGTGCTGATAAGCGTTGGCGGTGAGTGTTTCACGATCTTACACGATCACTAGAGTCGTGGATCAGCTCTTATCTCGAGTATGCCATGTGGCCGAACCATCCAGATATTTATTTAATGTGCCTAATTTCTCTAATCAAGTTACGGTTTTTATTTGTTTCTTGTAGGACTTGCTCACAGTTTTTCTGTCTGTCCGTGGCATTATATGCATTTTCCTGAGAAACCACATTTCCACTGCCATTAGATGTTTTTCAGCTTGTCTACATAAAAGCTACTTTTGACTTACATACGTTCTAATATTTATAAGGCACCTTTCTTCAGAGGTTAGGCCTATTCTGGGTTAGCTGTACCGATTTGCTTGTTGAAAACTATTCCAATGTACTTGGCTGCCACATTGTGTTATTTATTTCTTGCTGGAGAAATAGACATTGCAGGGTTGTGCTCTTTATGTCATTACTGATTTATTTTATATTTTCCTATAGCGTTCTCGTCTTCTTAAAGGCGTTGAACAGCGTATGTGATTTCTCTTTGTAATCGACGTAACAAGCGCGTGCATGCATGAACGCATGCACGCCGCACGTCCACGGGGGAGCGCGGGCACACACACTCACACACACACGCTCGCACACACAAACACAACGTCCGCTCATGCATACGGTCGTGATTCTCCAGACAAACCCCTGTGCAATACCCCACGAGGAATGGAACTCTTGAAATTCATAACTGTAGGTAGGGATGTATGTTCTTTTAAACCACCCCCCCCCCCCAAAAAAAAAAAAACAAAACAAAACAAAAAAAACAAAAAAAAAAACAAAAAAAAAAACAAACAAACAAACAAAAAAAAAACAAAAAAAAAAAAAAAACAAACAAACAAACAAACAAAAACAAAAAACCCACAGACAGACGTAGCAGGGAAAACGCGGGGGATATTAGCCTACAGTAAGACTAGTAAGAGATTGGTGAGTGGAAGAGTGTGTGATGGTTGAGTTTAATATTACCTTCAGACAGACAGACAGACAGTTAGTTTTGTGAAGGGATCCTTTCCCGCCTGTTAGAACAGACACAATTTTGTTACAATTACTGGGCAAAGGGATATAATCCTTGGAATTATATTTCACGAAAAGACATCACTTTATACGTATTGATGATGACGGTCAGCTGGGCCGAATATATACGAGCGCTCATTCTTAAACATCTGGTGCGCTGATGCCGAAGTAGCGGGTTCAGCCCCTACACCGGCCAGTTGAACTAAAATACTGACTTCTCGTAACTCTCTTGGGGACGTAAATTACAAGTACCTCAGAAATCGGAGTGACTTCGCTTGATGGCATAACAGGGAAAGCTAATCCACACGCAAAAATCAGTCCACTGCATTAGAAGAAGAAGCACGTGTATGAACTACGTCACTACTCCTCATTTCAAAGCGAGTGAGCAACAACAATACACGTGTTTACGATGATTATTCAAAACTACAAGGTTTTATTTCTTCTACATTCAAACGTAGAAGAGGAGCTAAAGTGTCCCAGCTGGCTTGTACTTTAAAAAAAAAAAAAAATAGTTGCATGTCCTTCACAGGACGCAGCAGTCAACCCCAGCATTTTTGACTGTTCGTGATTCATGGGCAAGTTTTACGTTCAGTAGTTTACCATTGCTTTCTGAACGACCGGCACCAATACTTTTTTTTCGAAAAAGAAAACAAAAAACCAGCACCGCTAACCCGGGTATACGGGATTACGAATCGCGTCCGTAAAACCTTCGCACGGAGTTGGTTATAGAATGTGCAAAAGCTCTGTGTCTCATTTACTGTCGCTGTCTGTCTTAATCTCATTGCACCTGATTGCCTGTTTTCAGTATCTCATCACTGACTTCAGACTGTTTAAAGACTTGACTGTATGCTATAAAATACTTCACACCACGTATCCTGTTTTCTTTGATCAAGCGATTGCGTATTATTTATATATCGAATATTACTGCGTCGTATCATGTTTAAAATAATCTGGCAGGATTATCCCTATTAACACTGTAGGTGTGTTTTCCATTCACTGGGATGTGCACTTGTTTGATCCCCATTGATGCGTCTCCGTCTAGACATTTAATCTCCTGTCATCATCGCCACCATCATGTGCCGTGCCGATAAGCTTGGGCGGTCATGTTTCGCCATCTCACACGATCACCAGAGTCGTGGATCGGCTCTGTGTTCTCTCGATTATGTCATGTGGCCAAACCATTCAGATATGATTGATTGATTTAGGAATCGACATCACAGCATTCGGGGCATTCCCATAAGCGCTCCGTCCCCATCCTCAGCAGCTAGCGAAGATTTCCAACACCAATAGTACTAGTAGCAATCTGATTATATGTCCGTCTCGCCTTTCCTCTGAGCGTCGAGCGTCGGCCAGATCCCCTCGTCACTCCTCGCTGTCTCATTCTTGCCATACCATGGTGATCCATTTGCTCCTCCAAGGTATGCACGTGCTCCCACAAGGCCGCAACCACGTCTGCCTTGTCATGTATCAATACTCCACCAAGTTCTGCAGAGCCAGCCAGTCTGTCCGCTTGTTCATTTCCCAGCACACCGGCATGCCCCGGAGAAAAGATCCAGGCGATGCTTGTCACCCGTGACCTCCGAAGCGAAGTAAGCCACTCCGCACGAAGCCTGCCCGTCCTCACCCTCGTCAGCATGCTTTCTGAGTCAGTTACAATCACGATGTGTGTGTGTGTGTGCGTGCGTGCGTGCGTGCGTGCGTGCGTGCGTGTGTGTGTGTGTGTGTGCGTGTGTGTGTGTCTGCGTGCGTGCGTGTGTGTGTGTGTGTGTGTGTGTGTGTGTGTGTCGTATTCTCCATCCAGATATTTACCATTCGGATATTTACTTCTCTACCTTCCCTTGTTATTTACCCCTTATCTTGCCAGTTGTCACCTAGTTCTCTAGTTTATGTCTCCTAATAATGATTGCACAAATCTTGACTGCTTATGTTTAATTTCTCATATCAGTTTAGGTTTTCAGTTGCTTCTTGTAAGACCTGCTATTTTAAGAAATTCGAAGTAGATAGTCAAGATTGTTTTGAAGACGTTTTGAAGAGAATTACATTTTAAAACTTAGTGACAGGCGGCAAATGTGATGGGAACAGAGCAAGGGGATCACAAAGATAAAATTATTTAGATGGCGTGGCCTCATGGTATAGTCTGGACAAGAACACATTTCTGATCCAAGCCTGATGATTGTATAAGATGACGAACCAACACCGGCCACGTCTAAATGCTTGGTGGTGATGCTAATCACGAGGACGTTGAGCACCTTATGCACCCATTCCAGTGGATACTACTTGCCCATAAAGGTATTCATGAAAAGATAATGTACTGGCTTTCTCTTAATTTCCACATTGATATGAATGGCTTGTAATCCTTGCCCATGCCAGCAACTTCCGACTGTCAGGAAAGTTGAATGCCCAGCTCTGCACATGTGCAGTTTTCCACTTATTCCAGTGGATACTACGTCCTTTTAATTGCATTTGTCCCACTCTTGTGCTTTTCCTTTTTTTTTCTTCTACCACTAGTCGGTGCATTTGGGGGTTTACCTTTTATCGAGCTCTTCGCCCTAGTCCGAGAAAGCTAGCGCCTCATTCATTACCTCGGGATCAGAGACAAAGGGAGATATTAGAAACCAGAGGACACACTGGCAATATAACAGCTGACGGCGTTTGAACCCGGGTGTGCTTATACCCATCAATGTTGGTGCTATTTAGGTGCCCTTTGGGCTCGCATTGTTTTCTTTTGCTTCTTTTGATGCAGTTGGTTGGTTGGCTGGCTGGTTGGCTGGTTGGATGGCAGGTTGGTTGGCTGGTTGAGTGGCTAGATGGTTGGCTGGTTGGTTTTTTAGTTAGCTGGTTGGTTGGCTGGCTGGCTGACTGGTTAGCTAGCTGGCTGGTTGGTTGGTTGGTTGGCTGGCTGATCGGTTGTTTGGCTGCTTGGTTGGTTAGCTAGCTGCCTGGCTGCTTGGTTGGCTGGCTGGTTTGTTAGTTGACTGGCTGGTTGGTTAGCTAGCTGACTGGCTGCTTGGTTGGCTGGCTGTGGTTGTTTGGCTGCTTGGTTGGTTAGCTAGCTGGCTGGCTGCTTGGTTGGCTGGCTGGTTTGTTAGTTGACTGGTTGGTTTGTTGGTTAGCTAGCTGACTGGTTGGTTGGATGGCTGGCTGATTGGTTGGCTGGCTGGCTGCTTGGTTGGCTGGGTGGTTGGTTAGTAGACTGGCTGGTTTGCTGGTTAGCTAACTGGCTGGCTGGTTGGTTGATTGGCTGGCTGGTACGTTGGTAGGCTGACTGATTGGTTGGTTAGTTAGCTGGCTGGCTGGTTGGTTGGTTGGATGGTTGGTTGGCTGCTTGGTTGGCTGACTGGCTGGTTGGTTAGTAATTCTGTGAAAGACTGCATCGTAACTGTTAAATAGCGTTCAGCGATAATAATAACTCACAGTGAAGTTAGTGTAGAGAATTGTCCCCCGACCCTGTACAACAGTACCATCGTCATGTGCATTGTCTTGTAGAACCCTCTTTACCCCCCCCCCCCCCCCCCCCACCAAACTCATATACCAGCAGGGCGTGCTGGAAGTTCACATCTGCGGAGAGGTATATTACCATGTAACCAGGTAAATGATACAGTATAACACATACTGATTGCTTGGAATTAAGCCAAGGTTGGTAATATTTCGAAGGTGATAATATAAATAATATACGCTATGCAGATGACACAGTATAGATGGCGGATAATGTAAAAAATCTAAACAATTGTTGAACATTGTAGTAACAGAGAGTGCAAAGAAAGGATTTTCATTGAATATCAAGAAAACAGTGACAATGGTGATATCAAATAAAAAGGTGACACCAAAATGTGAAATATAGATAGAAGGGAAAATTCTTCACCAAGTGGATAGTTTTAATATCTAGGGATGTTTATAACATCAGATGGAAGATGCACAACAGGGATTACGAACAGAATAGGGTAAGCAAAGGCTGCATTTCAGAAATTGAAGAATATCTTATGCAATATGTCATTATTATTAAATGTAAGAAAGAGAGTGATGAGGTGCTATAGAGAACCTGTTTTGCTGCTTAGCACTGAATCTTGGAATGTAAAAGAACAAATTGGGAAGATATTGGGAGGAACAGAGATGTGGTTCCTGAGACAAATGTTGCGAATCTGTTGGACTACCAAAGTAACTAACAACGAATGCCTGAAAGAGGCTAATGAAACTAGAACATTATATACAACAATAAGAAAGAAGCAAACAGCTTTTTTTTTTTGGTCATGTGATGAGAAGAGAGGCATTGGTGAACACCGCGACAACTGGAAAGAACGAGATAAGGAGAGGCAGAGGTAGACAAAGAGAAATGATGCTGGATGGATTACGACGGTGGCATGGAGGAATATCAACGGCGGAGTTGATCCAGAAAACCAAAGACCATGTCATGATCTGTGGAAAGTCATGAACGCCTACGCCAGCCGGCATGGCACTTGATAATGATGATGGCTGGCACTGGCGGATGGGATCTAAAATATTGGTTACCGAAACTATAAGTTGTAAACATTTCAAACAATTTGTTTAATGTTTAAAGGGGCCCACTTCATTAGGGATCCACGGGGCGTGCCACGGGGCGAGCCGACACTCTGCCCGGCCCGTTACTGATGGGTAGGTATTTCATTGTCAACAGCCTCAAACCCAGTACTCGGGTGGAATATTTTTGGAAATATTGTATGTATTGAGGATGGAAGTTCTATACTCTGTTATAATGCTAATTAATAAGCCGTATAGGTACAGAAAGGCGCGAAGAGATGAGTCATAAATAGCACGTGATCAACAACATAGAGAATTTACTTAGTAACCTCGCAAGTGAAGCCGATCTGTAGGTTAGGAAAGTTTACTGAATTATAACTGAATCAGATCCAATAATAATATAAGTACCATTTATCAATGGCAGGAAAAAATCCACGTTTAACACCAAGTTCATTAGACCGTGGCGGAAATAGGTCAATTCCACCGGAGTGTCAAGGTCATGTAGCGAAAAGAAAACATTTCTGCCGCGGTTCTTTACAACCGGTAAACAAACGTGACCTAGACTGGGTTGTTTGTCGTTTTCTTCAGCACAAAAGACATTCCTGAACTGGTTAAAAAGTTCACATACATGACTATTCTCTCGAGTATGTCTGGGTAGTCTGACTCACCTAGGGAAGAAAACATACCCGATGTTTCTCCATATTATAGGAAAATTTTTGCGCTCATAATATCTGGTATGTTGATGATTAAATCAATTTGATGTCTCCTGTTTTCCAAACAATGTCAGGGCTTAGTCAGATATGACTGAGCTACCGTATGACAGTAGACGATACTAACTGCTTTCTGTTAGCGCTGAATGTTAGGCGGCGCTTACCAAACCCGACACCACAATTTGTGGCAACGGTTCGGGCGGTGGAGCGCAATAGGAAAGGTACAAGCCTTATCCTCAAGCGAGGATAAAGACTAAATGTCGTGGCAGGGCAGACCAGGCTCTAAGCCCTGGCTGGCAACTGGTCTAGGATCGAAGCTCCAGCAGGCGGACAGTTTGAGCATTGCTTTGCTGACCCGGCAGCTTCTGCAGCTTGTCTTGTTCTAGACGTATTGGTATTACCTTTCCTCTGGAGTAAACTAGGCAGGTCGAGAGAGGGATCATCCTGCATGGGCAACACATGGTCTCTACAATTCAGCCCAGGCTTTGTGCTATTTTTGAATCACAATGTAACAAAATATCGTCTGTCAAGACGGCCAGGTGCCAGTCAATAGTAGCAGTTTTCTAAATATTCCTTTCATCACGCATCAGACCCAGTGCACAACGTCGCTGTCATCGCGGCCTGCCGTAAAGATGCTCGATCCTGTGTCAATTACCCCGACTCATGCATTTTCATGCCCACGGAGTCTTCAATGTTCCGGTATCGACCTTCGTGCTGGTTTACCACTGCCTCTTCTTCCCAGAACCACGCCTTACATCACCGCTTTTTCTCACCCACTGTGACGTTTCACACACATATGACCAAAATAGTTTAGTTTTCAAGATGTTCAAATCTTGTAGAACGTTAACATTTTTCTTCCTCTTGGCGCATGCTATTCTAAGAACTTATTTGTCAAATTTAAGTTCAAATGCCCAGATTTTCTTCATTAGTGGTTGCGAAGTGGCTCATGACTCACATCCAAATGTTGCCACAGGAAACATGCAGGTTCTTTAAAAATTTTACTTTATTCTGTTTGATGGGTGTTGTGCCAGGAGTCGTAACACGGTTTAACCTCCATATTGTTACTACCAGTGAACGGCTGCCTTTCAGCACCATATACCTAACTCGCCTTAAGACGTGTACACGCGTCCTTTACGTTTTCCTTCATAAATAAACAGACATATGTTGGCGCTTATAGAAGTAGAAAATAGAGAACACACTACATAACAATTGATCAGGAAATCAATAGGGGAACCCGTTGAGGCCACTGAGACAGTTACATAAATAAACACACATAGTATTGTATGTTGTCTAGTGCGTCCTCTAGCCTCTACTTCCTTCTTCCCCTTCTGTGAGCGCCAAACTACACTTCTTCTTCTTCTTCAGCGTTCCGAGCCTTTGAGGTTCTTTGCTGCAGATACAATCCGTCTCCATTCGTCTCTCTGGTTGACCCTCTCTTGCCAGTCGCTGATTCCAAGTGCTTGTAGGTCTGTATATATATTATCTCTCCACCGTCTTCTTGGTCTACCTCGGGGTCTACGGTCATTTATTTCCTGAGTGTAAGCGAGTTTTGTTTCCCTATTATCTTCCATTTTTTCTATATGCCCCAGCCATTGTAGCCTACTAGCCTTCATGATACCAGTGATTAGCGGGGACTTAAACAGATCATAAATGTCTTTGTTACTTCTTCTTTTCCAATCTCCACTCTGTGTATCCCTAATGGGCCTAAAGATGCGTCTTAAGACTTTGTTCTCAAAGGTTTGTAACAAGGCTTCGTCTCCTTTAGTTGTACTCCAGGTTTCAGAGCCATACAGCACAACTGTCTAATCAGTCTTTTGTATATTGTGATTTTGGTGTTACGAGATAGCGCCTTTGATTTTAGTAGATGTTGTAGTGCATAGTATATCTTATTTCCAGAATTGATTCTAGTTTGTATTTCTTCCCTTATGATGTTGGAGCAGTTGAAGATTGTACCCAGGTATTTGTTTGTTTCCGTTCTTTTAATGGTCATATTATCTATTTGTATGTGCCATAGTTTTTTAGCTATTCCTTCTCTTGAAATTACCATATAGTCTGTCTTATCTTGGTTGATAACCAGCCCCATCTGTTGGGCTTTTTCCTTTAAGTGAGTCAATATTTCCAATGGCTTTTGTTCATTTTCCCCTATAATATCTATATCATCTGCATAACCAAGCAGCTTGAATGTTACTCCAATATCACATTCCTTCTTTACCTTCCTTACAACTTTCTCTAGAGCCAGATTGAAAAGGAGCGGCGATAGTGCATCACCCTGTTTCAAGCCAGATGTTATTTGGCAAAACTATACTCAAACGTATTGGTTACCCATTCCTCTGGAATACACAAGATTAGGCCGAGAGAGGGAACATGTCGTTTGGGCACCACATGTTTCTCTGAAGCTCTGCCCAGGCATTGTGATGGAATATTGGCCACATTCCAACTCACAAACTTTGGTCTGTCAAGACTGCAAGGTGCCACTCACATAACAATTGAAAGCTATAGTTACCGACCGGAATTCGAACCCGATACCTGCAAATAACGACAGCGCCACGCTGCAGGAACAAGTGTATGTCGATGCATGACCAACATATCACACATGCGTGTAGTTCTTTATGCGCATTAATTGTTGTCATTGATACAACGCGGCGGTGTGTTACTGCGGCCTTTATAGGAAACAAAGAATACTAACACTGTAACCTACCAAGCATGTCATATGAGGCGTTTAGGGAGTGTCGGCGTGGGACTGGCTACCCAATTCCATAGTTTACTGTAGCTTCAAAGTCCAGCCAGAGAGGACGTGTGACTAGGCTATTCTCCTAGGAGAAGTATGGCGCCTGGATTGTTATAAGTATGAATAGGACAGACAGCACAAGTGATGGGGAAATGAGATATAAGATTAACATTTTGGGATTATGCTAAACAAGGATAGAAAGGAGCAGACCATCAGCAACCACACACAGGTGAGACAGTGATGTTGTACACTATACAGCGGATAATGTCCAACAGAGTGAAGGAGTGGCGCTAATTCTTTTTGAAAGGGAAAGAAACACTAATACAGTTGAACGCAGTGAGTTACAGAATAATAAAACCGATTTAGAGAGAGAGAGAGAGAGAGAGAGAGAGAGAGAGAGGGGGGGGGGGGGGAGAGGGAGGGGGAGAGAGAGAAGTGGAGAGGGTGGCACACACACACACACACACACACACACACACAAACACACACACAGAAAGAAAATACGCATGGAATTGATCTAGGGCTAGGCACTAACAAATGATAAAGATGAGTCAATTAAGAGGACATTTTACATGAAACTTCAAATTGCTATTGATAATCAAGGAACAATGCAACATCAACATTTTAATCGGGAAACTGGATGCCCAGAAGGCATCAGAAAAGGGTTATCATAGGGTTAACATGGACTTAAGGTGGTGTTTGAAAATATAGAATTATTCATCAATTTTTGTGCGGTGAATCAATAGGTGGAAGTTTCTTCTCTCTCTCTCTCCCTCCCTCTCTCTCTCTCTCTCTCTCTCTCTCTCTCTCTCTCTCTCTCTCTTCTCTCTCTCTCTCACCTCTCTCTCTCTCTCTCTCTCTCTCTCTCTCTCCGAAAAAAAACCCACACAAAACACACATCCTCATAAAATAATGTGTTTCGCAAAATCAAACCTTTTAGACAGATTTGCCTTGTGCAGAGTGGCATGCTTCGATTTTAAAAAAATCGATGGTAGGCAGTATCTGTTGAATCTTTTTGCCAGGACATGCTGGTGTAGTGGGTAACGAGGAGGCTGGGTCTGCACCGCTGGATAGGTATTGGTGCACGATAAGGCATATATATGATCAGGACCTCCCACGCACGCATCCACTCTGTGACACTCAGACAGGTAGACATCATAAGATTGGGCGTGTAACCATGCGTGGATGAACTGTCAGTAAGATCGATCGATCTAACGTGCATATGAAGTCATTCGGTGTTGCTACAAGTTGCTATGTGTCATAGATAAGCATGGCAGAATGAATAAGAGCGCACGCTCTTAAACATCCGGTGTGCTGATGCCGAGGTAGCGGGTTCAGCCCTTACACCTGTCAGCTGGATTAAAATTTTGACTTTTCATTCTTGACTTGGGGACGTAAATTACAAGTACCTCAGAAGTCGGAGTGGGTTCGCCTGATGGCGAGGGACACTGGTAATAGGGAAAGCTAACCCGTACGCAAAAATGAGTCCAGTGCACTAGAAGTATATTACACGTGTACGGACTACGCTTGAGTTCAAAGCGAGCGGCAACAAAATAGAGCAGGCAAGGACTTCTGAAACAGTGAAGTTTGTCACCTTGACCTTTTTATTCATGGCTTTTTCTGCGAACTAGCTCATCAATAAATGCACAAGTATTGACTGGCACTCAGAGAAGTAGAAGAAAACAGTAGAGATTAGATGACACATTAGACAACGTACGAACTGAAAGTTATAGTTACTATCTTCGGATTGGAACCTGTCACCTAGTTTAGTTTAGTCGACGGATCAACAACACTGCACACGGGTGTAACCCATAAGTGCTCCGTTCTACTCCTAACTCAAGCCTGAATCTGGAGAATCTCAGCTCAGTGCACGAAGTCCTTAGCACCGGCGATGATCTTGAAATACTTTGGGTAGATTTTTAACTCAAAAATTTGTCCTGGCAGCGCCGTTAGGCTACTTTTTTTTCGATTTCCAACTGCCAAGGGATATTTTACGAGCGCAAAAATACACACGGGCGTTCGATCTCGCTGCTCAGAGACCAGGGGCTTGAACCCGGGACCTCCAGCCTTCGAGACGGACACCATATCCCGAGACCACTCAGCCCCCGAACCTGTGACCTATAGTTACCCTACCGGGATTCGAACCTGTCACAGAGGAGTCGAATTGGCTATGTGTACATTGTATTCCTGCAGTGAGAAACCTGTCACAGAGGTGTCGAGTTGGCCAAGATTACATTGTGTTCCTGCAGTGAGAAACCTGTCACAGAGGTGTCTAGTTGACCAAGAGTACATTGTGTTCCTGCAGTGAGAAACCTGTCACAGAGGTGTCGAGTTGACCAAGAGTACATTGTGTTCCTGCAGTGAGAAACCTGTCACAGAGGTGTCTAGTTGACTATGTGTACATTGTGTTCCTGCAGTGAGAAACCTGTCACAGAGGTGTCTAGTTGACCAAGAGTACATTGTGTTCCTGCCGTGAGAAACCTGTCACAGAGGTGTCGAGTTGGCTATGTGTACAATGTATTCCTGCAGTGAGAAACCTGTCACAGAGGTGTCGAGTTGGCCAAGAGTACATTGTATTCCTGCAGTGAGAAACCTGTCACAGAGGAGTCAAGTTGGCTATGTGTACATTGTATTCCTGCAGTGAGAAACCTGTCACAAAGGTGTCGAGTTGGCCATGAGTATACTGTGTTCTTGCAGTGAGAAACCGTGGTCATTTGGAAGTGACAGGTTCGAATCCCGATAGGGTAGTTATGTCTTTCAGTTGTTGTGTTGTCTAGTGTTCTCTAATATCCCTTTCGTTCTTCTACTTCTATGAGTGCCACTCAACACTTGTGAATTCATTTATGCGAAGTTTTAGTGGGATCAGTGGTCTCACAACCACTCATATTTCTATGTATTTCTGCTAGCTTGAAATGCCATGGCCATATAAAAATGTACATATAGAAAAGAAAATATATAGTTTTTTTTTTTTTTTTAAACTGTGAAATACAGTGTCACAAGAGTAGAGTAGAGATAGAGAGATAGAGATAGAGAGAGAGAGAGAGAGAGAGAGAGAGAGAGAGAGAGATAGAGAGAGAGAGGGGGGGAGGGGGTGAGAGAAAAGGGGGATGGGTGGGCGGAAGCGGATAATGCGAGAACTACAGTAAAAATGAGTAATATAATAATAATAATAAATACAATATAATAATAATAATATAATAATAAAGACCAAGAGAAGTGATGCTGGATGGATTGAGACGGTGGCATGGAGGAATGTCAGCAGCAGAGTTGATCCAGAAAACCAAAGACCGAGATCTATGGAGAGCCATGAACGCCTACGCCAGCCGGCACGGCACTTGATGATGATGATGATAATAATAATAATAATAAGAAGAAGAAGAAGAAGAAGAAGAAGAAGAAGAAGAAAAAGAATAAGAAGAAGAAGAAGAAGAAGAAGAAGAAGAAGAAGAAGAAGAAGAAGAAGAAGAAGAAGAAGAAGAAGAAGAAGAAGAAGAAGAAGAAGAAGAAGAAGAAGAGGAAGAGGGAAATGAGGGGTAGCTAATGCAGGAGGAAGAGGAGAAGAAGCAGGAGGAGGGGTATTGTGAAGAAGAAGAAGAAGAAGAAGAAGAAGAAGAAGAAGAAGAAGAAGAAGAAGAAGAAGAAGAAGAAGAAGAAGAAGAAGAAGAAGAAGACGAAGACGAAGAAGAAGAGGAATGAGGATGAAGAAAAAAGGAGGTGTGGAAGGTGAGGAGGAGGAGGTCTTGGAGGAAGAGGGTTAGGAGTGGGAAGATGAATAGGAGTGCGATGATTAGGAGATGAGGAGTGGAACTAGGAGAGGGAGGAGGAGAACATGGAAGAAGAGGACATGGAAAGGGAGTAGGAAGAGGAGGAGGAAGGTGAACTATAAAGGGGGAGGGGGGCCTAGAAAAGGATGGGGGGAGGGGGGGTTGTGGTTGTATTGTTTGTAATGGTGTGTACTTGTAGATTCGTGGGCAACATTGCATTCATATTTTACTTCGCGGAGTACAAACTGGCAATAAACATTGCCTATAACTTAATAAAATCAAGGCAGCGTGACCAGCTACTGACGCAGTGTGCAAGTCGTGTAATACCGCCTACCTAAACTCTATTCTTTACCACCGGTTCACTGTGTCGTTTAATTTTATTCGCATATATCTTTGCTCCAAGATAAATCTGCAAATACATTGCCATATATAACATAATGTTATTTGGAACCCGGCTTTACGATGTGATCTAAGTACGTGTCTATTGGCCGTGACGTATTTTAAGGATTTTAAAATGTGTATTGAAGAGCACACAATATGGCAATATAAGTGACATTGCAAAGCCTCAAATGTCTTGGATCTTAAAATATGGATATGCGTTTAAATGGATGTATATGTGAAACATTGTACTTCAAGAGTCGTATGGCGATAACAATTGTAGTAAACAGGCTACTATGAAATATTGCTACTAACGCGTAAAGATGTTCGGATTAAGACCTAGTCTACTCCAGTGTTTGTGACAGTGTTAGAAAAAACCCTACTCAAGCGTTTGTGACAGTGTTTTATATAACCTACTCAAGTGTTTGCGACAGTGTTAGATAAAACCTACTCAAGTGTTTGCGACAGTGTTAGATAAAATCTACTCAAGTGTTTGTGACAGTTTTAGATAAAACCTACTCAAGTGTTTGTGACAGTGTTAGATAAAACCTACTCAAGGTTTGTGACAGTGTTAGATAAGACCTACTCCAGTGTTTGCGACAGTGTTTGATAAAACTGACGAAGCAGGACGATGGACATTAATGTGCAGGGACCGTCTGCGGAAGATGCTGATGTGCATCACAGGTTTGTAGAACAGACAGTTTGTGAGCGTAGGGTAGTCTGGTGTACTTGTGTACATGTCTGCAGTCATTCTCTTCTACCTTTTAGCCCTACTGGAGCTTGGGAACTCAACCAACATACGCCAAGTTCCACATCTCATATTATACATATGTTTCAAATTCTCTTTTATATATTATTTAGGTAACCCTCTATTTATTTTGATTTAAGGTTACATTCTATTTATTTTGATTTTAGGTCACCCTCTATTTATTTTTATTTTAGGTCACCCTCTATTTATTTTGATTTTTATACCACCTTCTATTTATTTTGATTTTAGAACATCCTCTATTTATTTTGATTTTTATACCACCTTCTATTTATTTTGATTTTAGAACATCCTCTATTTATTTTGAATTTAGTCACCATCTATTTATTTTGATTTTAGGTCACCTTCTAATTATTTTGATTTTAGGTATTTAATTTGAGTCTAGTCACCATCTATTTATTTTATTTTAGGTCATTCTCTATTAAATTTGATTTTAGGTCACTCTCTATTTTTATTCCTCTGTGGGTTCCAGAAATATGACTGTCTAGTTATGTCATTAACAGGTATTTTTAAGGTACGCTCTAACCAACACCAGCGTCCTTTTCCCACCCCTTCTTGATTCATTCGAATTTGTTTAGTTATCTCCAAATGCACCACATTAGTGATTCTGCCATATCTCCGTGTTTTAATGTTTAAAGTCTGCTGTGTTGGGGTTTGTTCTTGTGTACCCGTGTTTATATCTAGGGTGCTCGTGTCTACATCTGATGCGCTGGCATCTGTGTCTGGTATACTCTTCTATATCAGTGTCTATGACAGGGTGAAGGTGTCTATGACACGCGCAGCCGTGTCTGTGTCTAGTGAACCGAAGTCTATGACTAGTACTCGATGTCCGTGTCTATGTTCCCGTTTATAAGCCTAGTGTACCCTCTCTACGTCTCGCGCACACGTGTCTATGTCTAAAGTACCTGTGTCTATATCTGTTGTACCCATGTCTATGTATGTGTACCCAGGCCTATGTTTAGTGTACCTGTGTCTATATTTAATGTATTTGTGTCTGTATCTAGCACACCGGTGTCTATATCCTGTCTGCATGTGCTATATCTGCTGTATCTATGTCTAAATTAAGTTTACCTATGTCTATATCTAATGCACCTACGTCTATATCTATCGCATCTATGTCAATATTTGTAGCCGGTCTCCCTGGCGAATGGGTTAAAGACACTGTTCGTAATTCCGTATACTCACGTACGAAACACAGCGGCGCGAGATTCGGCAGCGGATCGCGTCGCGTTGGTTTTACGGAAAGGTATGTGAGCCGGTCGTTTAGAAAGCAATAGCAAACTACAGAGCGTAATCTTGCCAAGAACATCAACAGCAGCTGAAAAATGCTGGTGTTGACTGCAACGTCCTGGATAGGGATATGCACCTTTAAAAAAAAAAGATGTCTTGGCAAGTTTTACGTTCAGTAGTTTGCTATTGCCTGGGAGCCCGGATCAATTTTAAAAATTCCGAACCCTCACATCTGTTGATCGAGCTCATTGAGTGCAGACTGGGCTGTAAACATACGCAGGCGTGTGGAAACCGTCTTTGACTTTATTTATCAACACTCTGACTGTGCAACCTGCTCGACTTGAAACAGGCCAGGCGGGTGTTGTTGGACAAGTTCTTTTTTCTTTTGCATGTATTTTATTTATTTGTTCACGACAGCGAGACTACACTCTACCATTTTTGTTTTCTATTTTGTTTCAGCAGTGACCCTTATCAGATATTTGAGGTGAGTCAGTTCACAGTTTGCATTACATTAAGTTCATTCACACTTCACTTATTGTTACCATCATTCATCGGTACATCACTAATCGGCACTACTTTACAGTGATGCAGTCATTATTTTATACAGTAGTGACTACTTCATAGTGTCTCTGTGGAGAGACATGAACTCCTACGCCACTTTGTTGGGCATGTAGTGATGGTAATGTTTACTCCAATAATGCTGAAAATATTTCGTAAAGCCACAATGAAAGACAACTCATCATAATATTGAAACTATATGGCCGAATGGATAAGAACGCCTGTTCTTAAACATCCAGTGTGCTGATGCTGAAGCAGCGGGTTCAACCCCTACACCGGGCAGTTTGACTAAAATGGTGACTTTCGTCCTTGACTTGGGAACCTAACTTGCCAGTATCTCCGAAGTCGGAGTGGGTTCGCCTGAAGGAGGGGGACACTGGTAATAAGGGAAGCTAATCCACACGCGAAATTCAGCCCAATGCTACTAAAAGTAGCGTGTATGTATGGACTACGCTTAAGTTCTAAGCGAGCGAGTGCAAAAAAACATTTAAAAAAATTGAAAGTCGCAATCAGAAACTTGAGCACATTGTAACAATGTTCTGCTATCATCCGATGCTATAGGGTGTATTTGTGATCACTGTGGGGATTTTGAAAATATTGCCGTTCCAAGTTTTGTATTCAGCCTCTGTGGAGTTCATGCAACATAAAAGGTAAATACAAAACTTTGAACGGCAATATTTTCAAAAACCCCACAGTAATTAAAAATACACCCTGTACTATAGTAACAACGTTCTGTTGCCATCCGTTGTTACTATAGTCACTGAGCCATTCATCAGTAGTCTCAGACATCGCTAAAAATATTTTTAAAAATAATAATGTGATAGAACAATATAAGAACAAATGCATAATACAATCAACAGACGCAAATATTTGAGGGCATAGCATCAGATGGAAGATGCATGACAGAGGTTAAAAGCAAAGCAGGCTAAGCAATGCTAGCATTTTAGAAAACGAAAAATGCCTTATGTAATAAATCACGTTCATTGACTATTAGAAAGCGAGTACTGCAATGTTATTTATATCGTAGTGGATAGTGGAGTGCCATTGAACAAATTAGAAAGCTCTTGGATGCAATGAGGTGTGTCGTTTTAAAGACGAATGTTGTGGATAACTTGGCCTCAATAACCAATAACTATTGCCTGGAAGAGCCTAATGAAAGTAGAGCAGTAAACACAACTATAAGGAAAGATAACAAGTATCCTTTGCTCATGTAACGAGAAGAGAGGCGCTGGAGTATATGGTGGCGGCATGTCTATGGCAGGGGTTCTCTGTGAAAACAATACTGAGTCCATGGCTGATGGTTGTGTACCTCTGTGGGGGAAAACACATCCGCACACACTTTCACAAACATGTTAAATCTGTGGGGGAGGGAGGGGGGAAGAGACAACACAAATTCAAAACATTCGATCAGCGGTGGAAGAGGTATAGGTGGACCGAGAGAAATGTTGCAGGATGCTCTATAGTTTCGTAAATTCAACATACTACATGACATGGGAGCCTGGACAATGAACAAGCAATTAGAAAGTCGAATAGAGGCCCTGGAGATGTAAATATAAGAAGATTATGTCGTATTTCATGGGTAAAAAAAATAAATAAATACAGAGGTTCTAGAAAAAGTGGGAATGAAAAGAGAGTTTATGAAAGAAATACAAACTAGGCAAGTGAAATATTTCTGCCACGTTAAAAGACATAACACTCTTATAAAAACCATAATGGATGGTAAGGTTGAAGGCAAACGAGCAAGAGGTAGACAACGTTATAAATGAGAAGATAACATCAAGAGATGGAAGAACAACAGTCTGACATAATGATCAATCAAGGCGAGAGGCAGGCAGTGTTGGAGATCCATTGTAGCCAATCTTCACTGTGGAGACGCCACCTGCTTGACTCATTGGTCTATATTGATGACAGGGTGAAATGAAATCAGTAGAACTGAACCAGAACACCAAAATCCGAGATCTGTGGAGAGACATGAACTCCTACGCCACTTTGCTAGGCATATAACGATGAGAACTTTTACTACAACAATGCTGAACCTATTTTGAGAAGCCACAATAAAAGACAACTTGTCATAACAGTATAAGAGGTTATCAGCAACTTTAGTATATTATAACAAGGTTCTGTTGTCTTGTGGTGTTTGTCCATCTGAGTAATGTGCCCATGTCCATGAGCCCGAGATCCAAAACAACTATTAATATATTGATTATCTTTAAATACTCAACACGACGTTAGGAGACTGATGCCATTACCACAACTACACATGTTCTATGCATAATGGCCTCAGTAAAATATTAGCCACGGTATTAAGAAAATCAGACCTGCAATAGGAGAGCCGGAACCTGTCGGAGAATATGTCTCTATGAACCCCCAACAATATTTAAGCATAGTGTTCTTCCCCGGAGCCACACTGAAAAGTGATCAAGCCAACCGCCCAGTAGTCTCAGAGAACCACAGTCCCGTTATGCCCTTTGGGGTGAAGATGCCCTTAGCATCTACCAAGTCTACCTTGCCTGCTCCGTGGCTCCATGCTGCTCGGTCTCTCTCCGCAGGGGGGCCTGCCGAAAGCCTCGCACAAAGCATGAACTCCGTCTACAGCCAGAGACGAAGCCCGAGGAGTCTGAAAAATTGTACTCGTGAAAAGATTGACCGAGTCCGGAATCGAACCCGCAACCTTCGGAGCACGAAGTACAGGGTGTATTTTTTAATGACTGTGGGATGTTTGAAAATATTGCCGTTCCAAGTTTTGTATTTACCCTCTGTGGAGTTCATGCAACATAACAGGTAAATACAAAACTTGGAACGGCAATATTTAAAAAAACACAAAACCCACAGTCGTTAAAAATACAACCTGTATCATTTTCATGCTAATAAAATTCCTGTAAACAGTAAAAGTTGGAATAAGTTGCTTACCATGTTGATTAACGTAACATGTACACCTTTCTACCAGGTACAACACACACCGTGTTTGATTCTAACGGTGCGCGTTATCGAGGGCCGCAACATCACGATGGGTTTTCAAGATTTGTGTAAGTAATAACGCATATTTATGTTCAGTAAACATTACATCTGTGTGAATATAAATGAATTATCTCCGCCATTTAGTTTTATAACGGGGGAAAAGGTTAAATAACTCTTCAATCGATTAAACATATGCCTTCTCCACACTGACAGTTGGTAGAAATGAACCTCATCTTGGTTGTGCACTCTGACTGACTTGTTCATTTATCTCTTGATGTTATCTTCCCATTTTCACTGTGGATACGGAGGGAGGTGAAATCTTTTAATAATGATTGTTCCCCCATCTCTTGATGTTATCTTCCCACATTCCATGTGGACACTAGGGTGAGGTCTGTTGATAATTATTGTTCTTCCATCTCTTGATGTTATCTTCCCACATTCCATGTGGACACTGGGGTGAGGTTTGTTGATAATGAAATACCTACGACCTTTGGAGTCCATACGGGCTGATTATGTGCCCGTCGGCCTTTCTTCGCATCGGCTAGATGCTATGGTCCCTCTCCGCCGCTCTATTCTCTATAGGCCATGATGATTTATATTTGTTCCACACTACACGTGATCCCAAAAGGTCTTGATCACATCTACCTTGTCTTGCACCTGTACTCGACCTGTCAGTGCAGACCCAACCAGTCTGTCCGCCTCTCTACGTGGAGAATGATCCCATAGGAAGGGACTTCAGATCGTGCCGAAGGGGGCTTCCTTCTCACAAGGTGCATCAGTGCACAGTCAGATATAGTGAAGTAGACTATTATATGCTTATATAATGATATTAATAGATATCTTAGGTCCGTGGAGAAACAATAAAAACAAACACATGTGGATTGGTGATTAGGGCCTCAGTCGTTGATAATTCTGTTTACCCATTTTGCGACCATAGTCATAATTCTTTCTGTTTACCTAGATTGAGACCCTAGTCAGGTATGCACAAATGTTTGATTTTATTGTTTCTATGCCGGACTTAAAATACCGTTTTGCGTTATTATATATTGTTCTGCTTCTCACGGATGAAGGTGCGCGAGAGGACGAAACGTTGGGGGAACGATGTTCTCCTCCCCGAGGGAGGAGTGTCTTGGGTGCAGACACAATTCTCATTTATGGAACAAGTGGGGAAACGACGCGAACGTCTTGAAACAGGGCACGTACAAAACACAGCAGGAGAAAGACCCCTCGAGTCATGACCCGAGTGGTCCCGCGTCAAGAGAGTTTAAGGAATGTAAAGAGACGAAACATTTCGGGTAGAGGAACAACTTCTGACGATCAGAATCCTCCTGTCGCGCTTGCTCCACGGCGGAGTTTTTATTACTGTAATATCCTGACACAGTCAAGATCTTTCTTATCTATTACATGCTTAGATGAACCCACAGCGGGCGCACACACTAGGTTTGACACCTGTAGTATCAGCAGGTTAAGTTAGAGAACAGGTAGCCACTTTGATGTCTAGACAACCTGGCTAGGCCCTAGCCAGAGGCTTCTGGGGATGAAAGGCAAGCTGGGGATGAAAGGCAGTCTGGGGGTGAAAGGTGACTGAGTGACAGTTTTGTTCACATTTTCCTCCTTCGTTGCACCGTAACCTAGTTATATATGATGAAGCTAACTACCTTATTTGTCACGGAGTTGCCATAGCAACAATTCATTCAGCAGCATGTCCATTACAGAACCTCGCTCCCATAATAACATTCCGGAAAACCTCTCAATCATAAGCAAGATGTCCTGCTTCCGATACACGCATCTGGAGTTCAAACGCCACATCCTGCACCCATCTTCTCTTTGGCCCTCCTCTTCCTCTCTTCCCAGGCATATACCCCTCCAATATTGTTCTCTCCAAACTTTCGTGACGTTTCAAGTGACCAAAATATTTCAATGTTCTTTATTTTATCGTCTTTAATAGCCAACCTTCTTCAATATTCAGCTCTTGAAGTATGGATGCATTTGTTCTTTTCTTTACCCAAGATATTCTTAGAACTCGTCTATAACATTTACAATCAGGGTTACGCGAAGCCATGGAAGCAGGTAGTGGATGGAGTGTGAGAGCAGCCGACAGATTATTGTTGGTTATGGTCTGCACTCTGCGGCGATAGGCAGATGATCTCACGAATAGAGATAATGGCTATGGCCACCGACTAGTACAGTCACTGCCGAGAAGGAAAGCAATGGCAAACTACCTTCTGCAAACTTTGCCAAGAAACCATAACAACCATAGCAACAATACAAAGCAATAAGGAAGCTACCGTGAAACAATAACAAGCCTCTGGTATCACAAGCGGCAGAGTGTAACTCACTTTGTCCAAAAAAGCTGTCACATTAAAATACCACCCCAGGCTAAAATTACTTAAAAAGTAACTGTCTGGAATTGACGTTAAGGTAGCAACTAAAACATAAACTCAAAACATTGTTTTTCAGTTGTGAATTTGAATAATAAAGTTAAAGCTAGTTGCATAGCCTTTACATGACGTCGCAGTTAACACCATCATTTTTTTTGCTATTGTAATCTCTTGACCAAGAAGGCGGTGGAGAGATAATACATGTACAGACCTACAAGCACTTGGAATCAACGACTGGCAAGAGAAGGTCCACCAGAGAGACGAATGGAGACGGATTGTATTTGCAGCAAAGAACCTCAATGGCTCGGAACGCTGAAGAAGAAGAATTGTAATCTCTTGGCAAGTTTACGTTCAGTAGTTTGCCATTGCTTTCTGAACGACCGGCAATCACACCATATCGTAAAAACCAACACAAGGCAGTCTGCGCCAAATCGCCCACATCTCTGTTTCGAACGTAGTATGCAGGATCACGAAGTGCTCCAACAGCACCAACATTGACAACGCCTAGAGCACCAACATTAGATACTCTAGGTAAAATGCAACCAAAATTGCACAGTTTATATTAAATACAGAACGAACGCTGGCATTGCATACGACACCAACATTAGATGTCTTGGATGAGATACAACACCACCCAGGCAAGCCATACAACAACAACATTAGTAACACCCAAAGAATTATAATTAAACTATTAGACATAATAATAATAAAGTCCTCGTACCACATGTTTATCACAAACAGATGACATCCCTGATCCTTACATCAACCTCGTATTGAGGAGTTCACCAGAAGGAAGAAAGTCCACAACTGTCAAAGAGGATGAAACCAACCCAGTGTGGAATGAAACCTTCACTTTCTTCATCAACTTCACACAAGCGAATGTCCTGGGTAAGCTGGACATATTTATATTTTCATATCATCAGGTGAGGAGATAATTGACACATTCATATTGTAATCGTTTCTCAAGCTAGACTAATTTTATGCTATATATATATATATATATATATATATATATATATATATATATATATATATATATATATATATATATATACTTTTAGTGCACTGGACTGAGATTTGCGTGTTGATTAGCTTTCCTTATTACCAGTGTTTCAGACACTGAGACACATATCACGTCTTTTTTTTTTTTTGGAGATACATATCATGTCTTTTCTGAGATACAGATCCAGCCATTAACGAGACAGTTGTTGGATCTTATCCATGTCTATACTGAGACAATTATTAGATCATACCATATATTCAAATATATCTTCCTCTTGTTTGCTCTTCTGCTCCTGTTCCCATACTAACAACACACAGCAGTAATATTGTAACGTTATTTTTAAATAGTTTAAGTAGAGCATGGCCAAATGGATAAGAGCGCACATTCTTAAACTTCCGGTTCGCTGATGCCGAGGTAGTTGTTTCAACCCCTACACCGGTCAGTTGGACTAACATGTTGACTTTTCGTCCTTTACGTGGGGACGTATATTACAAGTACCTCTGAAGTCGAAGTGGGTTCGTCTGATGGCGAGGGACACTGGTAATAGGGAAAGCTAATCCACACGCACTAGAAGTAGGAGCATGTGTATGGACTACGCTTGAGTTCAAAGCGGGCGAACATTAAAAATAAAATGTGTAAAGTTTGTAGTAAGTTTAATTTCATTGGAATCACGCCTACCTATCTGTTTCTGTCTGCTTCAGATTCTTTTATGTCTTACTCATACAGGTCATCTGTGTCCCTCTGTCTCTTCTCCTTGTGCTTTAGATATCCTTCTATTTGTTTTGCCCTGTGGATTTCAGAGAACTTTTTATACTATTGTCAGATTTTCTTAACGCTCATCCTATATGGTAGCATCCTCTTTTCTTCAACGCTTGCTTCAATGAAACCCGTCTAGTTCTCCCCTAAGTTGTGCTTTAGCGATTCTGTCCTCTTATTATACATAGCGCGACAGAAAAATGTATCCACAGTCATCGAAAACCAGTTTAAATGTAATCGCAGTTTCGATCTTTGAACATGCTGTTTACGTCATTTCAATTGAGTATATTATTTTAATAACATCACCCAAACTTGTCATATTACACCATTCGTAGAACGCGTTACGGTAGCAATGTGTTGCATTGTTTAAATTGATGACGTAAACAAACATCGAAACTGCGTTTACATTTAAACTGGTGTGCGATTACTGTGTATATATTTTTCTGGCGCACTCAGTGGTTTCTTATTGTGCACAAGCTACCAGTTAATACATGTTTGTAATTTATTAGTAAGGTCAATACAGCAGTACTGAGTTGACGCTAAAGTTAAGCACTTCAAGTTTGGTACTACATTTTATTTATTTTGACTTCCACAAATGCTCTTGTGCTATAAAAGCTCCTTTTGCCTTTTGTATTCTTAAATTAATATCTCTATCTCCCCAGGAATGCTAACCTGGTTAAAAAAAACGCACACAAAAGTCGGATTGTTGGCCTAAGGGTTTTGGCTCAAGGTGCATAACGAGACACACCGCAATTACGTGTGAAAAAGAAAAAAAAAAACACTCCGAATGAACGCAGAAGAAGAAGAAGATATCTCTATCTGCTCTCCAATCTTTGGCTGCGTTGTTACTTATAGGGAACGTTACGATTAATTTTTTTTTGTTTCACCGTTAAACTGTGATGTAGCTTGAGGGCATATTGGTTTCTATATTTATGGTATAGGTGAAAGTCTGTTCATGGAAAGGTCGTCAATATAACATTGTATGCTAATTAGTCGTGTCTGATGGGCCAGATTTTCAAATATAAACAGATAATAGGTCGTGCTCATAGATGAATCATTTCGACGCACAATACGTTTCTTTTTTAAACTGCAGTTGAATATATCTTATCACAGAAAACAATTTCTATACTGTTTTATTATTTTACATATGTCACAGAATACATCTATCAATATATCACATACCACATTTATTGTATTATCATTTAAATTATTTACCATTATGTCATTTTAAAAACAACTTAGCTTTGACACGTCTTTTTACATATCGGCAGGAGAAAGAGGAGGGGAAAAAGATGGGGAGGGGGGCATATAACAGTCTTTACTTATTTTGCATAACTCCACAGTCCACCCAGATGTGACATTATCTTCTTTTTGCACGTCTTCCTTCACTTTTTCGTCCAGAACATACTGTAACGAAACAGTGACAATCTCTACATTGTCTTCTGACAGAAATCAGTCTGATGGAGTCAAATTCTTACTGGTTTGACCAGTTAGTTGGGACAGTCTACTATGATATCGCCAACATCAGAGACATGGACAAGCCACAGACAGAGACGTTTGTCTTCAACGAAGTAAGTCTGTCAGGTGGAAACATCTCCACGGTGGATACATCAGAAGCTATCCACTCAATATCATCATCATGTGCCATGCTGATAAGCATGCGCAGTCATTGTTTGTCATCTCACACGATCACCAAAGTATTGTATCAGGTCTATGTTCGTGTCCCGATTATATGTGGCCAAGCCATCCATGGTTTTATCTCTCTTCTCCTTCACCTGGCTTTTTTCCATCAGTTTCGCCAGTTGTCACTAAGGTTTGAAGCTTATTTCTCCCATAACGTTCTAAAAAAATATCATGACTACTTATGTCTACTTTTTTCTAATCACTTTGCGGTTTTAATTTGTTTCTTGTAGGACTATTGGAAAGATCAGGTTGTGTGACGGTGTATTCCATGCTCAGGCTTCGTAGACTTAGATGGATAGGACACGTTAGGAGGATGGATGATGGTAGAATACCAAAGGACATCTTTTTTGGTGAATTACAGACAGGTAGGAGATCTCAGGGTCGGCCTCTACTACGATACAAAGATGTGTGTAAGCGGGACATGATTGATACAGGCATTGATAATGCATATTGGGAGCACGTCGCCGCTGAACGTGTTGCATGGAGGGCACTATCAGAAACGGAATAAAGACAAAGGAGAAAATGATTGCAGATAAAGCACACACAGAGCGTGAGAGACGTAAGATGGTGCAAAATGGTGGAAGTGACCATGTTTTCACATGCATCTACTGTGGGCAAACATTTGCAGCAAGAATTGGCCTTACCAGCCACACTCGCCACCGCCATGGATCGTAGTTATTAAGCCTTTTTGAAGCACAATGTACCAAACTATCGTCTGTCAAGACGGAAAGGTGCCAATGATGAATGAATGATGTAGGACTGCTTCATTGGTTTTTCTGTCCGACCATGATAGTCTTTGCATTTTCCGCAGAAACCACATTTATGCTGCCAGTAGATGTTTCTCAACGTGTCTGTTTATTGTCCATGTTTCACATGTAAACAACAATTTAGATTCTATAAAGCAATTGAACACTTTTCCATTAAATACATCGTTGTAGCTAGAAACCGTCTTGCATTGGTGTTTTTACGAAATGGTATGGGTGCCGGTCGTTCAGAAAGCAATGGCAAACGACTGAACGTAAACTTGCCAAGATATCACAAGAGCAAAAAAAAATGCTTGTGTTGACTGCGACGTCCTGTGAAGGATATGTAACCAACTTTTATGTCTACAGACAAGTTACAGACGCCAATTCCATCAAAGTTCAAAGTTGAACTGAATATAATAAAATAAATGAATGAAATAAATGACATAAATAAACAATCTTAGATGACAAGAGAGCACGCAGAACAGGCGTGTGATTTACACGAGACTCTCTGAGTTCTAGCCTTCAGATGCCTCATTTAGAGGCAACTGTATAGAGTCATCAGAACTACCAAACACCCATCACCAACCTCATTTAGGGGCAACTGTATAGTGAACTCGTTACACTAAATTAGCACATAAGTTGATATCTGAAATCAGAATCGAAGCCCGAGAAATAGTTTAGAAATAAGATGATTAGGAAGTCAGAGAAATTATTATTATTTTTGACGATATTTGCTATGTGCTTACCAACGTTTCAAGTATAACAATTATTATTTGTACCATTGTCAAAATCAGTTATAATTATCAACTCATTCTGAGAGCTAACAACTGTGTATAGTTAGCAAACTGCATACCAGCCAAGCAGATCATGAAAAAAAACTTTCAATAAGGTAGCCTGGTTGATCAGATGCACTGCTGGAGATATTGGGAGAAAAATGTACAAATATTTGTCAGGTCCTGACGCCACATTATATTCATATACTACCCATTACCTCATATGGATAACAATCCCTTTTAAATTAATTTTCGAAATGTGGCTGATTTGGTCATATGCTTATTAACTGATTCAGTGCCGAAGGATAATATATCGCCAAATATGACCTCCCATTTGGAAAAAAGGACAACATATTGCAATAATAGGGTCATCGTGGTTTTTTTTTTTTTTTTTCGTGATATCTTCCGCAAATTTCAGTGCTCCATGAACGGAAATTTACATTATAATACTTGGTCATTTAATTGTGTACTATGTTTGTTTAAATAAAACGTACTTTTTATTTGGCACTGAATCAGTTTATCTGAAGCTGAGATTGGCCCTAATTATAACTTCGCAAATGAGGTTGAATTGGGTAGCTGTAATGAAAAAATGACTGACTTCAAAGTCAACATAAACCAACTGAAAAGGAAGAAGCAGAACACAATTCTCCCCGGGGAGGTTAACCCGGTCAACAAATGCCGGCAGAAGTCGGATGTGTCGGCCTAACGGCGCAAGAACGCAGCTGTGCTGTAAACAGGCACAACGCAATCACGTCAGGAAAAAAACAAAACTCCGGATGAACGCAGCAGAAGAAGAAGAATACAATTCTCAGACTTGGAACACAACACGTAGCACTTAACATGCGCATGAACATACTTCATCATCCTCAGATAGCTCCGGAGTTGCTGCTCTGTAAATCTCCTTACAAGACTGCCGACCATCACCTTGTTAAGAGCATAGCTCTTACAGATATCAGGAAATTCCATATTTCACCAAAATTTTATAAAAGACATACGGTGCATTGAACAACACGACAGTTTATGAAAATGTGCAAATATGATATGGAACAGCACAACAGCTGATGAACATGCGCATGTATCACTACATTGAAAAATACAACAGCTGATGAACGTGTGCATGTATCACTACATAGAACAACACAACAGCTGATGAACGTGTGCATGTATCACTACATAGAACAACACAACAGCTGGTGAACATGTGCATGTATCACTACATGTAACAACAAAACTAATGCTACTAGCAGTTTATATTACTAGTGCACTGGACTTATTTTTGCAAGAGGGTTAATTTTCCCTGGTACCAGCGTTCCTCGCCATCGGACGAACCCTTTCAAACTACTGGGGTACTCGTACAATGTGTGTCCCCAAGACAAGGACGAGAAGTCAACATCTATGTCCAAGTAACTGGTGTGGGGAATGAACCAACTTCGCCACAGTCAGCAGAGAATGTTTAAGTGCGTTAAACCATTCAATGTATTTTACCCTGGGAGGATTTACTGACTGACTGATTGATTATTTAATAAAAATGACATCATTACACACAGAAAAGACTCATATGGTCTCTCTGGTAAGACAGGCCTGTGTGTCCAGTTTCTAACAATTGAAAATAAAGTTCATTCGTTCGTTCGTTCGTTCTCAGCAGATGTTAGAGTGTAGGGATACTGAAGGTTCCTGCAAATCACTGATTATGAATACCGCTATGTCATCCCCCTGGGATCAAGTCTGCTACTGCTACAAGTGATACCAAATGATAAAAGTATTAGCCGGGTTCATTTTTTAACTTGTCATACGTAACTTTTATTATATGCCTTTGGGGAGTCACAGTAGCACAGTGGATAGCATCCTTGCCTGATGGCTTGGTAGTCATATGTTCAGTTGACCATGGAGGAAGATTTTGAAACATGAACCTGGGAAGGCCATCTAACCTAAATGAATACAAGGACATGTCCTGTAGAGTAAAGGTGGCCGACATGGTAATGCCCACATTAGCCATCAAGTGCCGATTGGTCTACACAAGTATGGAGCAAGCAACCTTAAGTGTCTCAAAGCACATAACAGGGTCCTTTACTTGCTTGCCTAACCAGCTGGTACTTATCACTAATTTCACTGAATCCCCTAAACCACAAGTGGCACCACTACCTCCACTGTCCTCATCCCGAACACGGTCACAACCACCACCACCACCACCACCACCACCACCACCACCACCACCACCACCACCACCATCATCATCATCATCATCATCATCATCATCATCATCATCATCATCATCATCATCATCATCATCATCATCATTTCAATCACACTGTGGTAGTTTATCACGTACCAACCAAGTCTTAGTAAAACTAATTAGCCGTTAGCTAGTCGAGGTTCCAGCTTCACGGCAAAGGGTCAGACCCCATTATGCTCCGTTCCTGTGCCAGTGAATATCACACAAAATGCCCTTCACTGTCCCATGTGAAGTGTGGGGCAGACAGCAGTACCTACAACCCAACAGCACGCACAGGAAAGTACATGCATAAGATCGCTGCCAGAATGCCAACACAGAAGTCCATAATAAATAAAACTACTATTTTACTTTATTCTCTTTCTCAGATTTCACAGGTGGACATTGAGTTCAAGCTGGAGTTTGAGTAAGTAATTAATGTCAGAGCTGTATGTCTTGTGTAATTTGTGTGTGTGTGTGTGTGTGTGTGTGTGTGTGTGTGTGTGTATGTGTGTGTGTGTGTGTGTGTGTGCGTGCGTCTGCGTATTCGCTCACTTGGGCCCAAACGTAGTCCACAAATGTAATACTATGTGATTGCAACTACTAGTGATTGCTCTGAACTGTTCTTTTTGTGTGTCGGTGTTAGCTTTCCCTGTTACACATTATCAGTGTCACCCGCCATCAGGGGAACCCATTCCGACTTCTGAAGTACTTGTAATTTACGTCCCCCAAGTCAAGGAGGATGGGAAGCCAGTATTTAAGTCCAGCTGACCGGTATATGGGATAGGCACACGACAGCATGGACAGAAGAGAAAGTTTAACTGACTAAGCGCCAAGGAATGATAAACAGTCTCATTTCAACTTCCTGTAACTGCCATGGGATTATAAATCAAACTATAGTTAAAATATCAATACATTAGTTTTACCTTTGCAACACCCTTTAATTTGATATATAATACAACATGTCTGCTACCATATTAACAACGTTGAAGTCATAACTTTGACACATATTTACCATTTTTTGGCATCCATTTTTGTTTGGTTATAACCTACTTGTTGTCTGGCACTGAATCTGTAATTCATATTAAATCTCTCAGTCGCACCGACATCAATGTCATGTGTTTGAATCCTCTAACAGTGACACAATCACTGTTTGTCATTAACGTAAACACTGTCTCAGACATACATTCCTGTCGCTGTCATTATCACTGTCATAGATATCAACTGCCGGTTGCTGACAGACACTGTTGGTAACGGACAAGCACTATCCATTGCTGACGTAAACACTGCATGCCGCTGTCTTAATGTCATTCCACTCACATAAACATTGTCTGTCACTAGCATAAACAGTGCCACTGGCATAAACACCATCCGTCACTGACGTGCACTCTGTCATAAAAGTAAACGGTTGGTCACTTACATAAACTGCTGTTGGCAGACATAAACACTGTCTGATGCTGTAACTACCAGTGATTGCTCTGTAAGTTACTGATGTAAACATTGTCACTGACATAAACATTATCTGTCACTGACATAAACATTATCTGTCACTGTCATAAACACATGAACAACATCTACCATTGATAAAAACAATACGAGCAGCTTAACTGACATAACAATTGTCATTCATATGACTCTTGTATCACTGACATAAAAACTGCTAGTAGAAATTATGTCACTAATAGAAACATATCTGTCACTGAGAAAACACTTTCTGCCAATGATGTTTCCTCTATTACCCAATGATGTTGCCCTATCTTCAGTGATGTTACTCCTATTTGTACATGATATTACCTCTGTCTGTCAAACATGCTACCCTTCTCTCTCAGTGATGTTACATTTATCTCTAAATGATGTTACATTTATCCCTCAGTGATGGTACTCTTATCTCTCCGTTATGTAAGCCTTATCTTTCAGTGATGCAACGCGGTGGTGACTACATTGAAAAATGAAACGTTTGTTCTTTACCGTTTCTCTCTCTCTCTCTCTCTCTCTCTCTCTCTCTCTCTCTCTCTCTCTCTCTCTCTCTCTCTCTCTCTCTCTCTCTCTCTCTCTCTCACACACACTCACTCACACACACACACACACACACAAATTAAGGTTTTCATATGAATCTGAATCCCCCGCGTATATCTTAAGGCTTTCTTTTCTGTGAATACACAGCAGTGTTTTTGTTCTTGCATCCTCAGTCGTCATCCCACCCTACGCTACAGCCTATGCTTAAGCTATCAGGAAAAGAAGTTCATCAAGAAAAGAAAGAAACACATATTTGAAGCAATGAGGAAACTCCTTGGAGATGAAGATGGTCCGCAGAATGTTGAGGAGGTAACTCTTTAGTTATTGTTATCGCAGCCATGGTTGTTTTTTTTTTAAAGCTAGCTCGTTTTGAACTCAAGCGTAGTCCATATGCATGCTCTTACTTTTAGTGCACTGAGTCAGCTTGCACTTTTATAAGTTTGACCGACTGTGAAAAGTCTGCATGCTAATTTTAGCGGACACTATTTGCTTATCTATCACATTCTTAATCACAGCAAATTGTTGTATTCTTCATTCCTGTCTTAAATCTAGCTGGCTGAAAAGTGTGCATACACATTTAAGCTGGCATCCCTTGCTTATCTGATTGTCCCATTATTAATAATTAAAATTGTTCGTATTCTTCATACATATCACGAGCTTCACGTCCAGTTACGAACCTGCCTAACTCAGAAATAAGTGTTACCAACTTTGACACGTATTTGTGTCAGATTTACATCCTTTAGATTCCATCCAACATAATGAGTAAGTTTTTTATTCTAAACATTTTTGTCAGTACAGTGGCCTAATAGCCTACGCTTTTCAGTTTCCATATGACGTGTGATTTTTAACACGCATAGCTTATACATGGAACTTTCTACCTTTTTGCCCTTATATGAGAAAGTTAGGTATTTGATCTCAAAAGTTCAGGGGAGGACGTGCGTCATTCGATATCAATGGTTGATGTAAGACCTCCCCATCTATCATCATCATCCATGCCTTGCCAGCTGGTATGGGCGATCATGCTTCTCCACAAATTACGACCTTCGACGTCATGGATCAATTCGTATGTTGGCTCCTTTCTGTGCCATGACACAAGACTGTCAAGAATCTTCTGACTCTGTCTTCCTCTAACTCTCCTTCTGCAAATCTTTCCGGTTGTCACAACATGTTCCGGTAGTTGTCTTCTCATAATGTGGCCAAAATCGACGTCTGCCTCTTTCTGATGTTTCTGTTAAGTTGTCTTTGCGACTCAGCTTCCCTTAAGACGTCCTGATTGCTCATTTTGTTTGTCCAATTAATTTTCAGCAGTCTTCTATAAAACCATTTCTTCACGGCTTCCGGGGAAGTTTTCATCTGTTTACTGTCCAGGTTTCGCAGCCGTATGTTAAAACTGGTTGTATGTAACATTCAAGAACTCTTTTTCTAACTTTCAAGGACAGTGACTGTCTATCTATGCTAACAGCTAACCAGACAACTACTGAACTAGACGTGGGTACACACACTCATCTTAGCCATGTAGAATCACAGTCATTAGAACGGAAATATAAAGTTTAGGAAACAAGAGACAAGATACTACTAATACACATAATGTTATATTTAAATATTATTGTAAAATATATTTGAGCAAACAAGCAGAAATTATTTGTTTATCAACAGTATTGATCATCACCAACAAAATATGTCACTTTGGAAATAAAGGACATGATGCCAAGAAGGCACAACCATTTTTATTGTAAATTCTAACGAATAAATGTAGATAAAAATCTTTTGTTATGATAGTGTTGAAAGATGTTCGAACTGCAATATTTATTTAATATTTCAGGTGCCAACAATAGCTGTGATAGGCTCAGGAGGTGGCTTCCGGGCAATGACAGGATACAGTGGTGTGTTCAAAGCTTTAGTGGAATCTGGTGTGTTGAGCTGCGCCATGTACGCGTGTGGTCTGTCAGGCTCATCCTGGTCAGTGGCTGAGTTTCTCTGTTGATTTTATGGCTGAAATTATAAGTTGATTTATAATGCTGGCTTCAAAGATGAAGCAGAGGTAGTATGATTGACTGACACCTTGCCATCTTGACAGACGATAGTTTGTAAAATGGGGTTGTATCCCTCCATAGCACAAAGCCTGGGCTGAATTTAGAGACTATGTGTTGCCCATGCTGCATGGCCTCTCTCTAGGCCTGCCTAGTTTATTCCAGAGGACAGGTTATACCAATACTCTGGAACAAGACAAGCTGCAGAAGTTGCCGGATCAGCAAAGCAAGGCTCTAACTGTCCGTCTGTTGGAGCTTCGATCCTAGACGAGTTTCCGACCAAGGCCTGGACTGCTCTGCCATGACATTTAGTCTTTAGGCTGCATGCCCTCGTACAATTTCATGGCGTTCATTGTCAACTATGATGAAATCTCTCTCTCTCTCTCTCTCTCTCTCTCTCTCTCTCTCTCTCTCTCTCTCTCTCTCTCTCTCTCTCTCTCTCTCTCTCACACACACACACATACACGCACACACGCACACACACTCCTTCACGCACTCCCTCAGTCACAAACTCACTCACTCACACACTATCACGCATTCACTCCTCATTCACTCACTCACTCACTATCTCCCTCACCCACTCACTCAATCACTCACGCGCCCAATCACTCACTCACCCATTCCCACACACTCATTCACTTACCCACTCTCTCACTCACACAAAATCACACTCTCACTCCTCATTCACTCACTCCTCATTCACTCACTTACCCACTCACTCCCTCACTCAATCACTTACTCCCTCCCTCCCTCACTCACTTACTCAATCACTCACTCACTCACTCACTCACTCCTCATTCACTTACTTACCCACTCACTCCCTCACTCATTCACTCCCTCACTCCCTCACTCACTCGCTCACTCACTCACTCACTCATTCTCTCACTCCCTTACTCACACATATATCTTTATGAGTGAAAACTAAGCTATGCATTGACTATTCTAATCTTCATATGCCAGTTTACAATACCACTAACTGTTAAAGTATTAATAAAAACACTCTCATCATCAGGCTTCTGTCCACTCTCTACTCGCACCCTGAGTGGCCAAACCTGGACATGGGTGAGTTTTTGGATGAGCTCAAACATTGCATAGATAAAAGTTTGCTGCGATTCTTGAATGCCTCCTCCATGTACAGTTACGTGAAGCTTTTGGTAGAGAAACGAAAAGAAGGCCAACCTGTCAGCTTCACTGACATCTTCGGGCGAATGGTTGGAGAGACGTTGCTGGCAGATGTAAGTATCAGAGAACCGTGTATGATCGATAGTAAGTAAAGTAATATATATGGTGATAACCAGTGGGGTAGTTTGGCGAATGGTTGGAGAGAATTTGCTGGCAGATGTAAGTATCAGAGGACCGTGTAAGAGCGATAGTTAGTAAAGTAATATATATTGTGCTAATCAGTGAGGTGGTTGGGCGAATGGTTGGAGAGAATTTGCTGGCAGATGTGAGTACCAGAGAGCCGTGTAAGAGCGATAGTAAGTAAAGTAATTTATATGGTGATAACCAGTGGGGTAGTTGTTCGAATGGTTGGAGTTTGCTGGCGGATATAAGTACCAGAGAACCGTGTAAGAGCGATAGAGTTACTAAAGTAATATATCTGGTAATAACCAGTGGTGTAGGTGTTCGAATGGTTGGAGTTTGCTGGCAGATGTAAGTACCAGAGAACTGTGTAAGAGCGATAGTTAGTAAAGTAATATATATGGTAATAAGCTGTGGGATAGTTGTTCGAATGGTTGGAGAGACTTTGCTGGCTGATGTAAGTACCAGAGAACCGTGTAAGAGCGATAGTTAGTAAAGTTATATATATATATATATATATATATATATATATATATATATATATATATATATATATATATATATATATATATATATAGTGATAACCAGTGGGGTAGTTGTGACAGGGTGAACCAGGAGACCACGCCCGTAATCTTCTATGTATTCATGACACACCCTGCCTCATAAAATTACAGTAAATATTTAGATTTTAAATTTGCTGCATTTTAACAGAAGGTGGATGGACAGAAGCTACAAACAATATGTCGCGCGATTTAATGGCTGGTACATTGTGTGTGGCTTCTGGGTCTAAATTCATTAAGACAATATATTGTTTTCAATGTTTTACAAACTTTACTATTCCATGTCTAGAGAATGGAGACAACTCTTACTGATCAGCGTGAGAAAATCAAAGATGGTGACGTCCCCATGCCACTATATACGTGTGTGCACGTGAAGAAAGATGTCCCTGCAAGATCTTTTCAAGGTCGGTGTCATGAATAATGTTATCCGTAGGTTAAACAAAAAACAAAAACAAAAGTAAAAGACTGGTTTACATGCTGTGAAGAGTGATGGATATATGGTGTCAGCCTCATATTTATTTTTATAAACAATCGGTATGTTCAGTATTATGCCCGTAACACCTTCGCCACAGAGCCTGTATATTAACTCAAATGTGAAACCGTCTTAACGCTTTCATCCAGCACATTTCCCAATCGATGCCCCAGAAAGTGAGGTTCAATCTATGAAAGGATTATTGCATTAATTTCAAAGAATCTAAATTTAATGCACCGGACTCCGTGGCCAAAGTCTTGTGAACGCGGTTCGTGAGCCGCTTACCTAGGCGTTAGAAACGCAACCGCGACCGATTTGTGCAGCAGACTGTATCGCGTTGTGCTATAACGTGTTGGCATGGAAGCCGGTCGTTCAGAAATCAATGGCAAACTACTGAACGTAAAAACTTGCCTAGTACATTAACAGCAGCTGAAAAATGCTGGTGTTGACTGCAACGTCCTGCAAGGGATATGCAACATTTAAAAAAAATATTAATGTGGAAGTGACTATGGGAGAGCTCAGATTTCTGTCACATTCTGTGACCAGATGTACGATTACCACCTTATGGACAGACGAGAACAAATCATTATTCTCTACCTCAGAACAGGGCACAATATATTACGCATCCACATGTGTACAAAATTCAAGATTGGTGAATCAACCATGTGCACATGCGGATTGGCGTCGCAGACAGCAAATCGCATACTCGAAGACTGTCCAAACTACGACATATCTAGGCAAACCTTCTGGCCTAGAGAAACAACAGTGGAAGATAAACTATATGGATCACTGAGGGAACTATTTAAAAAAAAAGACAGTTAAATCCATACAAGAGACAATATTGCGGTTATAGACAAATTTCAAGCCAACAAAAGAATAAGAACAAAGACCAGCTGTAACATTGTGAGAACATATGACTAGGATCCATGGGAACATTACTCCTTGCGTAAAACTGAAAGAGTGAGTCATCTTTGTTTGACTCCACCATTTCCCATAATTGTAGAGGAGCCGGGAGTTTTCGTGGCGAAGTGGTTATGCTGACTGCCTCGCGCTCCAAAGGCCGTGGGTTCGATTTCGGTCTACATCATTCGGTTCACGAGTGTAATTTTCCCATGGTGTCGTCACTGGAGATACGGAATTCGTGCTTTGTGCGAGCCCAACGGCAGGCCGGCCCGCGGAGAGAGACTGAGCCATGATGGGATAAAGAGCGTTGCCTTGAAGGCGATGCTCTTGCCTTGTAAATTCTGTTTGTGGAGTCACATGATGATGATGAGCTATTGAACACAGGGCCAGATATTTGGAATAGAAGGGGTGAAGATAGATCTGGATACCACACTCAAAGCGACCCCGCAAAACGGGTTTAAAAGGTTAGAGCGACGATTACATTGCATGGAGGAATATCATCAGAGAGTTAATCTAGAACACCAAAGACCACGATCTGTGGCGAGACATGAACGCCTACGCCAGCTGTCAGACTGATGATGATAATGATGATGATGATGATGATGATGATGATGATGATGATGATGGATGATGATGATGATGATGATGAGTTACAACTGGAAATCTGAAAGATTTAATTGAACAACCAGTCAATAAGGTGGTCGGGTGGGGAGCATCAAAGGAGAAGTAAATCATCTCCCTCCCTATGCTAGTCTACGAGACACCATGGGGTAAGATGGAGTACCTGTTTAGCCTCCCCAGATAATTCACCGTGTAACCACGCCTGCAGATGGTGGATTGAGTTTGAGACCAGCCCTAAGGTAGTAATTTCTTGGTTAGGGTCTGAAGTTAGCGACGGTAGGCAGAAGATCTCTTTATTGAGACAATGTGACCAATATGATCACTGCCAAGAAAGAAAGCAATAGCAGATTACCTTCTTTACAAATGCCTAGAAAATTACAGGAGTCGAAGAAATTATGAAGAAAGAAAATGATATAGACACAGGTGTTTGCATGATATACCACTGGATGTTGAGAGGAATAAAAGTATGTTAACAGATTCAGTGCCTAACAAAAAGTGGGTATGGACATAACAAACATGAATTGCGGAAAATTGGAAGTACGGGTGTGTCCCATGTGTGTGTGTGACTTAAAAATTATGATAGCAGACATATTATATAATATATCAAATTAAAGGGGGACTACAAGATGTGGGCCGACCTCCCTGGTCTAGAGGTTACACGACTTTCTCCGTAATCTCGTATACTCTCGTACGTAACGTGAGTAGTATTATATGATGCCTACACCCCCCCGAAATTGTGGAGCGCACCTCTTTTACTAAGAATAAAGAAGGAGGTGCCGGTAGGTGCTGTCGTTTTTAGTAAGCGCAAAGAAGGAGGTGCGGGACATAACCCAGGAGTAAATAATCGTCTGTTTTTGTGATATTACCACCCCTTTTTTGAGACTTTTATTTTTTTTTAAGAATTAAAATTTAATTATTCCTGTTATCGTAGGTTGTAGTGGGCGGGGCTTCGTGTTATTTGTTGTTAAGGTGTAGTTGAGTGGCCGAGTAGTTAAATATCTGCATCGAAACACTATCATCATATCATTTTAGAGCTTCAAATGAAATCCTTACAAAGGTCAAGATGGCCAGTAGTATTGATTTTATTGGGTATGGCTTAGCGAAAGTCGGTGTTAAGGAGTGGGTAGCGGTTACTAGTGAGCCGTAGAGGGTCGTAGTGGTATAAACAATATCATCATACAGATTAAAAATGAAAACCTTAAAAAAGTAAAGATGACCGGTATTATTGCATTTAGTGGGTATGACTTTGTGATATTCGTTGTTAAGGGGTGGGGTGAGTGGATGTGTAACTAGATAAACGCTTCCGAACACTATCATCGGGTTCGAACCCCAGTGGGGAGGTCTAGTGGTAGAAGAAATATTTATGTTTTTGTTACTTAGTTGTGATGGAGAGCTCTGGTGTTATTAACCCGGCTATGTTTAAGGGTACCCCAGACACTGTGGAAGTGACAGGTTCGAATCTCGGTATCTTTGTCGTTGGTAAAATTGCCAGTCATCAACATGTGGGTGTCTAGTTGATTATAGGGGTTAGTGCCGCTTTGTCCGATCGTGTCGCCGCAGTCACAAGTCCCACCGCGGATGAAAAACACAGGCATCAAATTTCACCCTTGTACCTATGCGTCACAAAATATAACATAACTATCAGAATATGATATAATCTTAACCTCAACAGGTGTTGCCAAAAATCAATACTCATTTTCATAACGGCTAATCCAGGGGCTTATCGTCGTCGTAATGACAAAGATGGGGTATTTATATTACTAATATCTTCATGGCTGCAAATAGTTCGCGATATTAATAAAGGTTCATATAAAGGTTGGAAGGGGATTAAAGGATTAACACCTATTGTCGGAATATCCACAGAAATCAAAAGCACTACTCAATCGATTTTTCTCATGTGTGGCGGTTGGGGATTATGGGTTAGGTGTATGTGTCCTTATTCAGTTAAAACAGGTGGTATGAGTAGGAAATAGCACAAACAATATCAGCATATGCAACTCTGATCTTAAATATCAGTAGTTCGGTATTCTTGTGACATTGAAAACGATTATGGTTTGAAAAAGGATGGTGTACTATGTGATACATGTCACCCCTGTCAGCAAATCGTAGCTGTGATGTGTGTTGTCGCCTATTACATCCGGGTGTGAAAATAATCAAACATATTTCATATCATATCAATAGGCATGCCTCTATATAGCTGCAATGCGAACTTGGCTAGAGTCTACTTTAGGAAAGTATGTATGTTTGTGTATACGCATTTACTACGGTTTATAAATGTGTGTAGTATTATTGGAGAGCGGCCGTTATGTATACATTATCAGAGTATGTTGCCTTACAGAGCTGGTATAGTATCTATGTGTCTGTTATGCAGTATGTTTTGGTTCTGTTGCCTTGTATTATTTGGAGGGAGTTTCATGTGGTTGTCTAGTTCATTTTTTCCCAATCAGAATCCACACCCCAGTGTCATTAGATGGTTTTTAAATTGTCTGCCCATTGTCCTCGCTTCACATTCATACAATAGTATAGGTTCTGTGTAGTGATTAAACACTCTTTTTCTCCTTGTAATTGACATCTTTATATTAGTCATTATGTTTTCCACCTTACCAAAGACTATCTTCAACATATCTAAGCTTGGTCTATCCTCTTAAAGACAACTTCTTGTAGTCTCTTGGCTACATTTTTCACGTGTCAAGCTTCATGTCTCTGCTCGTCTGTATTAGTGTGTTAGAAGTAAACCAACATCACATAAGACAGCCATATATTACCACAATGTATACAAAATGAAGCAATACACATTATCCCAGTATATAAATATAGTACTAAATAGGAAGTAGTTGAAAGAATTCAAGTATATTATTACAAGGTAAATTAAATACAGTGATATGTATAAAATATCAAACACCCGTGTTACATTAGCAAATAAGTACAAAGCACAAGGGTACGAATACGTTGGTGTATTAGTTACATACAAATGGACCATACAACATACCGCCAAGTCCGCTACGGGACCTAACTCGTGTGAAGTTATGTCTGTAACCAACAGAAATGTGTGTGTGTGGTAATAACTACGATGTCTGTCTTTCACCATGTATCTGACCTGTTTGCATACCACTACATTCCTTCGTTCACTTGTTGTATACAACCAATCAGGGTAATTGTCTTAGAATTGACCCTATGTTAGACAAGCATTGATTGGCTGTTCACTTGTGGTATACAACCAATCAGGTTAATTGTCTTAGAATTTACCCACATTTTATGTTAGACAAGCATTGATTGGCTGTCAACTATGCGGTGGGCGGGGCTTACTGTATGTAATATATATCCAACTCACTACCTCTCACTCACTTTGTGATGTACACAAGAACGACGAAAGATTGGATCTTCAGTTTTGTGATTATTCAATGACTATTTGCCTTCAAGGTTAGAAAGTTTGCCATTTACCGTTTTGTCTCAGTATCCACGGACTATCAGCCATATACGGACCTACAGCTTTTGCGGCTCTTTCTTCTAATTTTTGGACATTCACAACTGCCTTGTAAGAATTATCAGCCACATTCTTACCCAGACGCATCCGAAGTGTAAGCAACCTCGTTATTCTGCCATAGTTTACAACGTCATCTGCAAAAAAGTCATCGGCGTTTGAAACAAAGACGAGGAAAAAAGTGTTCTGGATTGAAATAGTTTACTAGACTAGTGAATAATACATCTTGTTGTTTGAGTATTTGACTTACCTATCTAGCCAACATCGTGTTATCGACCTTTGGTGAAAGATAGAAACTAAATATATTCAACGCTATATTCATCGGCTCGCTGTGAACGTGTGTCAAGTCGACAGTTGCTTGTCTCAGTATCAAGTCGCTAGTGAACATGCCTAAAAATACAAAGATGTCAACTAGGCAATCATCTGAGAACCACTTATGTGCAACTTGTGGGAAAGGTTTCACTGAAAGGCGCAGTCTGCTTCGCCATACTCGGACCAGTCACAGTACCAAGGAGCAAGTGTATTCGTGTCACACTTGTGGTCATAAGTTTAACAGAAAAGACAATCTACAACGTCACATTACAAAGGAACACACTACACCAGGAGTATCACCCAGTGTAATACCAACAGACGCTTCAACACCCGCTTCAGCAACACTACGTAAGAGACATGTGGCTACTAATAGTGATGTGGCAGTCAGCGAGAAGAAGACTAAACAAAGCGAAAACTCCCAGCCAGTCAGTGACACACAACCCAAGGATGAAGCGGCTTCTTTACACACTCTTCCAGATGATATTAGACAAGTATACACCGACAACTGGAGTAGTATCAAAACACATCACAAGATAAACAAATATATGTCTGTCTATACATTTTATATTAGCCCACACACAATCCACCCTAAAGACTGGGCATCTACCTTGAACAAGATCTTTACCATTCAAAAGAGCATATTCAAAATCAACTTTAGTTATCATATAGTCCTTAGGCACAGCGAAACAGACGCTCTTCGATTGTATCACGCATCTTCAAATAATGCTTCTGTCTTAGAAATTCCACAACTAATCAAAAATAGACAAGACTTTGACGATTTTATCAAAATAGTACACGAACATGACGTTCTTACCTACGCTATGCAACAACGTCCAAATACCAAATACACTACAGAGACGATTCCAGCTATATGTTTGTATGTCTATCATATCCCAGAATTCCGACTTGTTTAATAAATAACGCCCCTTTTATGACCCACGATAGGCACCACTGTGCATGATCATACTAGATATAACATTCCATATTTAACCATCCGTTTTGTATACTGGTATTACGCTTGTTCCTTTTTGTGTGTGTAAACTTTGCTGGAAATACTGTAAAATAAACAGTTTTATGTATTATAAGTGCGTTCACTTGTTGGTTTTTAGTGTTGATGGTACATATGAGTGTCATGTGGTGAGCGGGTGTTACATGTTGATGGCCAAGTCAAGAAATATCTCAGCCATTCTTATAAAAATTAGGAAAATATGTTAAACTAATGAGAAAAATATTGCCCAAGTAAAGAAACAATTTACACAAAACTTATAAAACTTAGGAAAATGTGTTAACCTAATGAGAAAAATATTGCCCAAGTGAAGAAAAATTTACACAAAACTTATAAATCTTAGGAAAATGTGTTAACCTAAGGAGAAAAATATTGTCCAAGTAAAGACATGTTTCAACTAGTCTTATAAATATGTCGCCCAAACTTATGAACATTAGGAATATGTGTTATCCAAAAGGGAAAAATATTGACCAAGTTTTGAAATATCTCGACCAAACTTACAAAAAGTAGGAAAATATGTCGACTAAAGTAGGAACATTTGTTAGCCAAAGATGAAAAATATTGGTCAAGTTAAGAAATATCGCATCCAAACTTTTAAAATGTAGGAAACTTTATTAACCAAATGTGAAAAATATTGTCCAAGTAAAGACATGTTTCTACTAATCTTATAAATATGTGGTCCAAACTTATAAACATTAGGAAAATGTGTTAACCAAATGGGAAAAATATTGGCCAAGTGGAGAAATATCTCAACCATACTTATGAAAAGAAGGAAAATCTGTTAACCTAATGAGAAAAATATCGCCCAAGTGAAGAAAAAAGTTACACAAAACTTATAAAACTTAGGAAAATGTGTTAACCTAATGAGAAAAATATCGCCCAATTGAAGAAAAAAAGTTACACAAAACTTATAAAACTTAGGAAAATGTGTTAACCTAATGAGAAAAATATCGCCCAAGTGAAGAAAAAGGTTACACAAATCTTATAAAACTTAGGAAAATGTGTTAACCTAATGAGAAAAATATCGCCCAATTGAAGAAAAAAGTTACACAAAACTTATAAAACTTAGGAAAATGTGTTAACCTAATGAGAAAAATATCGCCCAATTGAAGAAAAAAGTTACACAAAACTTATACAACTTAGGAAAATGTGTTAACCTAATGAGAAAAATATCGCCCAATTGAAGAAAAAAGTTACACAAAACTTATAAAACTTAGGGAAATGTGTTAACCTAATGAGAAAAATATTGACCAAGTAAAGAAAAACGTACACCAAACTTCTGAAAAGTAAGAAAATGTGTTAACCAAAAGGGAAAAATATATGGGCTAAACTATGAAATATGTTGACCGAAGTAAGAAAATGTGTTAACCAAATGGGGAAAAATGTTGGCCAAAACATGAAACAACTCGACCAAACTTATAAATACCTCGTGTAAACTTATAAAAAAGTAGGAACAAATATTGTTTCTGTAGGTATGTCAAACGTGTCTTGAACTTTTATCTGAACAGACATTTCACAAGACATAATCATCAACGTCAACACTTTCCCTCTTTTACATTACCAAAAGCTCCAACTTATCAGTCCAGAGTATCCACTAAAGAAGCACTTATGCATACTAATCACCAGCTCTTCACACTCTTGGTTTTTTCTTTTCTAATACAAAGTGTCTCTGTCTTTCATAGATAGCTTCACAACTTTTCTATGTAGCACCACTAACAATTCCAAACCTTCGTTGCACATGAGCTCTAATGAAACAGTCATAACAACATTTATGGCAATGCAATCTGTGGCTCCACCTGGGATAGTTTCAATATCATCTGAGTATTCGTCAGCAAAGATCCACTTCCCATGGCTGACATCTTCAACTTTCTATACCACAATGTCTGCTACACTAACCTTCCATTGGTCGATCTTTCAACAATACAAAGAGTGTTCTCGAAGTCTAGCTAACATAACATTGCTTACTTTGTCCACCTCTATCACACTTTGTCATTTCACAGCTGCAATAGCGGCAAGTCTGCAACCAACCAACAGTGTCTGTTATGAAGTCGACCTTTCTTAAAGCCACGTCTGCCTTATTGAGCCCTTGAATACCCTCTACAACATCGTCTAACCGACTTTCAACGTTTCATACCAAATAACATTAACATTCTCTTTGATTACAGAACAGCTGATTTTCTGCTGACTATGCAGATTTTCCAACCTCGTGGACATAAATCATATGCCCCCTAACCTACTAGGCGCTATTCTAGACAACGAATAACCCTAACCCTAAGTATACATCATCTAATCCTAACCCTAACCCTAACCCTAACTATACAACAAACTCTTTTTTAAGAGACATAGATACAAACCAGTGTTAGAAATGAAAAAGTTAAATTTATGTGATTACATTTTAATTAAAATTTAAAACTAATAAATCGCAATTTTATTGAGCGCTTCACTTAATATACAGATATAGGGTAAGTATAGGTATAAGTTAGGTATAGGACACATATCAAGCTTACATCTTGCGCAATAATATTGCGATTTATTAGTTTTAAATTTTAATTAAAATGTAATCACATAAATTTAACTTTTTCATTTCTAACACTGGTTTGTATCTATGTCTCTTAAAAAAGAGTTTGTTGTATAGTTAGGGTTAGGGTTAGGGTTAGGATTAGATGATGTATACTTAGGGTTAGGGTTATTCGTTGTCTAGAATAGCGCCTAGTAGGTTAGGGGGCATATGATTTATGTCCACGAGGTTGGAAAATCTGCATAGTCAGCAGAAAATCAGCTGTTCTGTAATCAAAGAGAATGTTAATGTTATTTGGTATGAAACGTTGAAAGTCGGTTAGACGATGTTGTAGAGGGTATTCAAGGGCTCAATAAGGCAGACGTGGCTTTAAGAAAGGTCGACTTCATAACAGACACTGTTGGTTGGTTGCAGACTTGCCGCTATTGCAGCTGTGAAATGACAAAGTGTGATAGAGGTGGACAAAGTAAGCAATGTTATGTTAGCTAGACTTCGAGAACACTCTTTGTATTGTTGAAAGATCGACCAATGGAAGGTTAGTGTAGCAGACATTGTGGTATAGAAAGTTGAAGATGTCAGCCATGGGAAGTGGATCTTTGCTGACGAATACTCAGATGATATTGAAACTATCCCAGGTGGAGCCACAGATTGCATTGCCATAAATGTTGTTATGACTGTTTCATTAGAGCTCATGTGCAACGAAGGTTTGGAATTGTTAGTGGTGCTACATAGAAAAGTTGTGAAGCTATCTATGAAAGACAGAGACACTTTGTATTAGAAAAGAAAAAACCAAGAGTGTGAAGAGCTGGTGATTAGTATGCATAAGTGCTTCTTTAGTGGATACTCTGGACTGATAAGTTGGAGCTTTTGGTAATGTAAAAGAGGGAAAGTGTTGACGTTGATGATTATGTCTTGTGAAATGTCTGTTCAGATAAAAGTTCAAGACACGTTTGACATACCTACAGAAACAATATTTGTTCCTACTTTTTTATAAGTTTACACGAGGTATTTATAAGTTTGGTCGAGTTGTTTCATGTTTTGGCCAACATTTTTCCCCATTTGGTTAACACATTTTCTTACTTCGGTCAACATATTTCATAGTTTAGCCCATATATTTTTCCCTTTTGGTTAACACATTTTCTTACTTTTCAGAAGTTTGGTGTACGTTTTTCTTTACTTGGTCAATATTTTTCTCATTAGGTTAACACATTTCCCTAAGTTTTATAAGTTTTGTGTAACTTTTTTCTTCAATTGGGCGATATTTTTCTCATTAGGTTAACACATTTTCCTAAGTTGTATAAGTTTTGTGTAACTTTTTTCTTCAATTGGGCGATATTTTTCTCATTAGGTTAACACATTTTCCTAAGTTTTATAAGTTTTGTGTAACTTTTTTCTTCAATTGGGCGATATTTTTCTCATTAGGTTAACACATTTTCCTAAGTTTTATAAGATTTGTGTAACCTTTTTCTTCACTTGGGCGATATTTTTCTCATTAGGTTAACACATTTTCCTAAGTTTTATAAGTTTTGTGTAACTTTTTTTCTTCAATTGGGCGATATTTTTCTCATTAGGTTAACACATTTTCCTAAGTTTTATAAGTTTTGTGTAACTTTTTTCTTCACTTGGGCGATATTTTTCTCATTAGGTTAACAGATTTTCCTTCTTTTCATAAGTATGGTTGAGATATTTCTCCACTTGGCCAATATTTTTCCCATTTGGTTAACACATTTTCCTAATGTTTATAAGTTTGGACCACATATTTATAAGATTAGTAGAAACATGTCTTTACTTGGACAATATTTTTCACATTTGGTTAATAAAGTTTCCTACATTTTAAAAGTTTGGATGCGATATTTCTTAACTTGACCAATATTTTTCATCTTTGGCTAACAAATGTTCCTACTTTAGTCGACATATTTTCCTACTTTTTGTAAGTTTGGTCGAGATATTTCAAAACTTGGTCAATATTTTTCCCTTTTGGATAACACATATTCCTAATGTTCATAAGTTTGGGCGACATATTTATAAGACTAGTTGAAACATGTCTTTACTTGGACAATATTTTTCTCCTTAGGTTAACACATTTTCCTAAGATTTATAAGTTTTGTGTAAATTTTTCTTCACTTGGGCAATATTTTTCTCATTAGGTTAACACATTTTCCTAAGTTTTATAAGTTTTGTGTAAATTGTTTCTTTACTTGGGCAATATTTTTCTCATTAGTTTAACATATTTTCCTAATTTTTATAAGAATGGCTGAGATATTTCTTGACTTGGCCATCAACATGTAACACCCGCTCACCACATGACACTCATATGTACCATCAACACTAAAAACCAACAAGTGAACGCACTTATAATACATAAAACTGTTTATTTTACAGTATTTCCAGCAAAGTTTACACACACAAAAAGGAACAAGCGTAATACCAGTATACAAAACGGATGGTTAAATATGGAATGTTATATCTAGTATGATCATGCACAGTGGTGCCTATCGTGGGTCATAAAAGGGGCGTTATTTATTAAACAAGTCGGAATTCTGGGATATGATAGACATACAAACATATAGCTGGAATCGTCTCTGTAGTGTATTTGGTATTTGGACGTTGTTGCATAGCGTAGGTAAGAACGTCATGTTCGTGTACTATTTTGATAAAATCGTCAAAGTCTTGTCTATTTTTGATTAGTTGTGGAATTTCTAAGACAGAAGCATTATTTGAAGATGCGTGATACAATCGAAGAGCGTCTGTTTCGCTGTGCCTAAGGACTATATGATAACTAAAGTTGATTTTGAATATGCTCTTTTGAATGGTAAAGATCTTGTTCAAGGTAGATGCCCAGTCTTTAGGGTGGATTGTGTGTGGGCTAATATAAAATGTATAGACAGACATATATTTGTTTATCTTGTGATGTGTTTTGATACTACTCCAGTTGTCGGTGTATACTTGTCTAATATCATCTGGAAGAGTGTGTAAAGAAGCCGCTTCATCCTTGGGTTGTGTGTCACTGACTGGCTGGGAGTTTTCGCTTTGTTTAGTCTTCTTCTCGCTGACTGCCACATCACTATTAGTAGCCACATGTCTCTTACGTAGTGTTGCTGAAGCGGGTGTTGAAGCGTCTGTTGGTATTACACTGGGTGATACTCCTGGTGTAGTGTGTTCCTTTGTAATGTGACGTTGTAGATTGTCTTTTCTGTTAAACTTATGACCACAAGTGTGACACGAATACACTTGCTCCTTGGTACTGTGACTGGTCCGAGTATGGCGAAGCAGACTGCGCCTTTCAGTGAAACCTTTCCCACAAGTTGCACATAAGTGGTTCTCAGATGATTGCCTAGTTGACATCTTTGTATTTTTAGGCATGTTCACTAGCGACTTGATACTGAGACAAGCAACTGTCGACTTGACACACGTTCACAGCGAGCCGATGAATATAGCGTTGAATATATTTAGTTTCTATCTTTCACCAAAGGTCGATAACACGATGTTGGCTAGATAGGTAAGTCAAATACTCAAACAACAAGATGTATTATTCACTAGTCTAGTAAACTATTTCAATCCAGAACACTTTTTTCCTCGTCTTTGTTTCAAACGCCGATGACTTTTTTGCAGATGACGTTGTAAACTATGGCAGAATAACGAGGTTGCTTACACTTCGGATGCGTCTGGGTAAGAATGTGGCTGATAATTCTTACAAGGCAGTTGTGAATGTCCAAAAATTAGAAGAAAGAGCCGCAAAAGCTGTAGGTCCGTATATGGCTGATAGTCCGTGGATACTGAGACAAAACGGTAAATGGCAAACTTTCTAACCTTGAAGGCAAATAGTCATTGAATAATCACAAAACTGAAGATCCAATCTTTCGTCGTTCTTGTGTACATCACAAAGTGAGTGAGAGGTAGTGAGTTGGATATATATTACATACAGTAAGCCCCGCCCACCGCATAGTTGACAGCCAATCAATGCTTGTCTAACATAAAATGTGGGTAAATTCTAAGACAATTAACCTGATTGGTTGTATACCACAAGTGAACAGCCAATCAATGCTTGTCTAACATAGGGTCAATTCTAAGACAATTACCCTGATTGGTTGTATACAACAAGTGAACGAAGGAATGTAGTGGTATGCAAACAGGTCAGATACATGGTGAAAGACAGACATCGTAGTTATTACCACACACACACATTTCTGTTGGTTACAGACATAACTTCACACGAGTTAGGTCCCGTAGCGGACTTGGCGGTATGTTGTATGGTCCATTTGTATGTAACTAATACACCAACGTATTCGTACCCTTGTGCTTTGTACTTATTTGCTAATGTAACACGGGTGTTTGATATTTTATACATATCACTGTATTTAATTTACCTTGTAATAATATACTTGAATTCTTTCAACTACTTCCTATTTAGTACTATATTTATATACTGGGATAATGTGTATTGCTTCATTTTGTATACATTGTGGTAATATATGGCTGTCTTATGTGATGTTGGTTTACTTCTAACACACTAATACAGACGAGCAGAGACATGAAGCTTGACACGTGAAAAATGTAGCCAAGAGACTACAAGAAGTTGTCTTTAAGAGGATAGACCAAGCTTAGATATGTTGAAGATAGTCTTTGGTAAGGTGGAAAACATAATGACTAATATAAAGATGTCAATTACAAGGAGAAAAAGAGTGTTTAATCACTACACAGAACCTATACTATTGTATGAATGTGAAGCGAGGACAATGGGCAGACAATTTAAAAACCATCTAATGACACTGGGGTGTGGATTCTGATTGGGAAAAAATGAACTAGACAACCACATGAAACTCCCTCCAAATAATACAAGGCAACAGAACCAAAACATACTGCATAACAGACACATAGATACTATACCAGCTCTGTAAGGCAACATACTCTGATAATGTATACATAACGGCCGCTCTCCAATAATACTACACACATTTATAAACCGTAGTAAATGCGTATACACAAACATACATACTTTCCTAAAGTAGACTCTAGCCAAGTTCGCATTGCAGCTATATAGAGGCATGCCTATTGATATGATATGAAATATGTTTGATTATTTTCACACCCGGATGTAATAGGCGACAACACACATCACAGCTACGATTTGCTGACAGGGGTGACATGTATCACATAGTACACCATCCTTTTTCAAACCATAATCGTTTTCAATGTCACAAGAATACCGAACTACTGATATTTAAGATCAGAGTTGCATATGCTGATATTGTTTGTGCTATTTCCTACTCATACCACCTGTTTTAACTGAATAAGGACACATACACCTAACCCATAATCCCCAACCGCCACACATGAGAAAAATCGATTGAGTAGTGCTTTTGATTTCTGTGGATATTCCGACAATAGGTGTTAATCCTTTAATCCCCTTCCAACCTTTATATGAACCTTTATTAATATCGCGAACTATTTGCAGCCATGAAGATATTAGTAATATAAATACCCCATCTTTGTCATTACGACGACGATAAGCCCCTGGATTAGCCGTTATGAAAATGAGTATTGATTTTTGGCAACACCTGTTGAGGTTAAGATTATATCATATTCTGATAGTTATGTTATATTTTGTGACGCATAGGTACAAGGGTGAAATTTGATGCCTGTGTTTTTCATCCGCGGTGGGACTTGTGACTGCGGCGACACGATCGGACAAAGCGGCACTAACCCCTATAATCAACTAGACACCCACATGTTGATGACTGGCAATTTTACCAACGACAAAGATACCGAGATTCGAACCTGTCACTTCCACAGTGTCTGGGGTACCCTTAAACATAGCCGGGTTAATAACACCAGAGCTCTCCATCACAACTAAGTAACAAAAACATAAATATTTCTTCTACCACTAGACCTCCCCACTGGGGTTCGAACCCGATGATAGTGTTCGGAAGCGTTTATCTAGTTACACATCCACTCACCCCACCCCTTAACAACGAATATCACAAAGTCATACCCACTAAATGCAATAATACCGGTCATCTTTACTTTTTTAAGGTTTTCATTTTTAATCTGTATGATGATATTGTTTATACCACTACGACCCTCTACGGCTCACTAGTAACCGCTACCCACTCCTTAACACCGACTTTCGCTAAGCCATACCCAATAAAATTAATACTACTGGCCATCTTGACCTTTGTAAGGATTTCATTTGAAGCTCTAAAATGATATGATGATAGTGTTTCGATGCAGATATTTAACTACTCGGCCACTCAACTACACCTTAACAACAAATAACACGAAGCCCCGCCCACTACAACCTACGATAACAGGAATAATTAAATTTTAATTCTTAAAAAAAAATAAAAGTCTCAAAAAAGGGGTGGTAATATCACAAAAACAGACGATTATTTACTCCTGGGTTATGTCCCGCACCTCCTTCTTTGCGCTTACTAAAAACGACAGCACCTACCGGCACCTCCTTCTTTATTCTTAGTAAAAGAGGTGCGCTCCACAATTTCGGGGGGGGTGTAGGCATCATATAATACTACTAACGTGACGACGGTGATAATCAGTAGCGGTTCAACCCGCGTCGGTAACTTACGGGGTATGTGAGCCGGTCGCTCTGAAAGCAATGGCAAACTACTGAGCGTAATCTTGCCAAGAAATCTACAATCAGCTGAAAGATGCTGATGTTGACAGCGATGTCCTGTAAAGGATATCCACCCCCCCCCCCCCCCCCCAAAAAAAAAAAAAAAAAAAAACGGTGTGGACTGCGTCTGGTTCTGCAGCCAGTAGGGTTAGGATCGGCTAGCTGCTCGCAGACTACACAAGTCAACCCCATCTCCCCGCGGTGTAGACCGGAAAACTATGACCGCGAAGTCACGGACCAACGAGGCTCTGTCTCGCTGGGGAGGACGGACTCCCCTAGGTGAGATTTTAGTCCTAAACCTGCGACTGGCCTAGCAAGCCGGCAGGATATTTTCATATTGCATATTGCTCGTAGAAAAACTAAGTATAAACTGACTGGTTAGAAGGCAGCAAGTCAAATGGTTTGGCTTTGCAAGTAGGTTACCAACTAACAGTATACCACAACAAGCAATGATGTACAGACCAGAGAGAAGCATAGGAAGAGGCCGACGACGTAAACGATGGACGCATGGAATAACAGAGTCCGTGGGAATATCGATACATAAAGCCCATAATCGGGCACTCTCCCGCTATTTATATTTCACCTCGACACCGCAAGGTACAAGAGGAACAGGATGAGATGAGATGAGAAAGTATGTTGAATAAGGAAAACTACTGTATACAAAACCATGACAGATACGAAAAGTCACTTAGACGATTATTCATCCCGTGGTATTTAATGAATTAATTAATGAGATTGAAGTATATAGAATGTTGACTAAAATTGAACTGTGTATGAATATTTACTATTTAAACGTCGCATTTGTTTAGAATGGGTGGAGTTTTCTCCGTATGAGATTGGCATGCCCAAATATGGCACCTTCATGGACGCTGAATTGTTTGGTAGCAAGTTCTTTATGGGGAAGCTGGTAAAACAATATAAGGAACAACCACTGCATTTTCTACAAGGTCAGTCCCATAGTTCGCATAAGAAAATTGAAATTCTTAGCTCTGACCTGTTGTTCAATGTACCCCATTTACTCGAAGTTAATATTGACTTGATATTCCCTGTATAATTATATGCATTAGAAGTTAATATTGACTTGATGTTCAGTGTATAATTATCTGTACGTGAAGTTAATTTTGACTTGATGTTCAACGTATAATTGTTTGTATTTTGACTTGATGTTCAAAGTATTATCATTATTTGAAGTCAACAATGACTTGATATTTATTATGTTTTTAAAAATAGTCTCTCCTCTCCTATCTTGGGTTGACCTGGAAGTCTAGTGTAATTTGCCAAAAACTGTCTTAATGGAGACTAGAACACGTGGCCACTACTAAAGTGCTCATCATCATCATGTAGCAGATCTTTTGCAGAAGGTCATCTCACAACAGACATCCGTTCATCTCACAACAGACATCCGTTCATCTCACAACAGACATCCGCTCATCTCACAACGGACATCCATTCATCTCACAACAGACATCCATTCATCTCACAACAGATACCCATTCATCTCACAACGGACATCCATTCATCACAACGGACACCAATTAATCTCACAACGGATATCCATTCGTCTCACAACGGATATCCATTCATCTCACAACGGACATCCATTCATGTCACAACTGACATCTATTCATCTCACAACGGACATCCATTCATCTCACAAAGGACATCCATTCATCTCACAACGGACATCCATTCATCTCACAACGGACATCCATTCATCTCATAACGAAAATTCATTCATCTCTCAACGGACATCCACTCATCTCACAACGGACATCCATTCATCTCACAACGGACATCCAAGAAGTTGTGTCTTGAATTCTGTGCCAGTTCTGCATCAGACACCCTCAATTCCCCCCTCCCCCCGGTATCTTCAAGGTCCTGCGTCCGGTTTCATGCTGGTCAACCCCTTCTACTTCTGCCAATAAGGTAAAAACTGCTTTCCCCGAGCAATTGTGATGTTTAGTATGGCCAGCGTATTTCAGTTTCCCAGATATGATACTGTTTATGAAAAAAAGGTTTCTTCGATCTTCATATCTTGTTGAATGTCAGTATCATTCTTCTTCTGAGTCCACGATACTTGAAGACATTTTCTGTAATATTATATTTATGCACAAAGACCCCAATTTAATTCTTTATTGATGATGAAGTGTTAGGCCTTCACAGATTCCAGATCATACCGGGCTCTTAGTAATGAGCGAGTTGGTTTGCTGGTCTCAAAAGAGTCCAATCGTGAGGGAACTGAGGATGGACAAAGGACATACAGTCAAACCATAGTTTTCATCGACAATCCGTCAGAAAACAATCGGCAAAATCCGAAACCAACGTAAACCGAGGCAATTATTTCCATATGAATAAGTGTAAATCCAATTAATTCTCTAGACACTCCAAAATACATACCAAAAACACATTTTATAGAGAAAAAATATAGTGTTTAATACTATCTTTAGTCCCCAAATTTGTACGAACTCGCACCTTCGCCGTGCCTAGTAACACTTTGTATGCCAGTACGCCTGTTGAATTTTTCAAACCATCATTGAAATCACTAAGTACTAGCACTCGTCTCAGGCAATTTCTTAATGAGATCGACATACAACAGACTGGCCTTTTTACATACGACTGTCTCTGAAACAGAATCGCCATCTAACTGTTTTGAATTATCCAAATTAATAATAACTATTCGACATCTTTAATTGCTTGCGATCTCTGTTTCGTTAGCACATTCACGCCTTTCGCTACATTAGCCTCCTTTATTTCTTCCTTTTTCGCCACAATGAAACCTATCGTGGATAGCGAATTCCCGTACATGTGGGACGCAGAGGTGTTTCCAAGGCACCAGGGCTGGGATCTATGCTGGCCAAGACCAGCTGACACGTCCACGTCGTGCATCCTGGGCAACAGGTCCCTTCGGGGTCCTGGCTAACATCAGTAGGATCGATGATTCCTCCGAAGCCGGAGAGTATTTGCCTGCATGGCGAGGAACCACCAGTCTGCACACCAATAAGCCAGACATGGGAGAACGGATACTCACGCAACCCTCAGGTCCGGTATGACATCACACTGATGTTGGACAACAGGATGTATCCATCCGACATACAGGACTTCACGCTGGAGTTCACAGCCAGTGAACACAAGCAAGCAAGCAAGCACCGTACATGCGACCGATTTCAGCAATCTTAATGCCGTTCTCGTATGTTATTAGTAGCAAGTGACGCTCACACAACGAAAAACAACGCCAAACTGAGCAGAAGAACGCGTGGTTCCCTTTGTTTTGGCAAAATTAGCAACGAAGTCATGTGGAAATATCGACGAAATCCGAGGCAACCAACGAAAACCGAGTCAATTTTTCGCGGGGAAAAAATCGACGAAAATCGAAGGCAACGAAAACCGAGGTTTGACTGTATTATACATATTGGCTATGATAAGGCTGCTACATAATTATATACAGATTTGACGGATCAACCTACAGCGTTTATCTTCTTGCATCGCTTGTGGTAGTAGAAGGTATGATAGTAAGTGGGAATGACAGAGGTTTATCCGTAATCAACGAGCGACTGGAACAATCAGCATCCGTACATTCCAACATCAGCCGAGAGAGATGGAGTACATATTTAAAACAATGTTTACCCGTAGTGAATTTGAATAACGAAGACATACACAATAGATTGCATGATTTATTGCCTGGCATATTTGGCCGCATCTCGCCAGGTAGATACTGCAGAAATACTTTAGATACTTTAGATAAATTCTTCAAGCTGAAATATACACATATTCGTACAGTAATTTAAATTGCCAACCACTGTAATTTTAAACTGACTATCGTGTCTTTCTGTTTGCATAGACTTATATTGTGTTTTGAGTGACGTTGATTCCAGTTATTCTCCTTCATTTTTTACCCTCCACTTGAAACAGATTGTCTATATCTGCAATGTTGTCTCTTATATAAATGACAATGTCTCGTTTAGTTCACTCAGTTGATTCTAGTTAATCAATTCATCACTTATGTATTTAGCTAAATGTGTTGTAAGTGTTAAACAATTCTAGTTAATCAATTCATCACTTATGTATTTAGCTAAATGTGTTGTGTTAAACAATTCTAGTTAATCAATTCATCACTTATGTATTTAGCTAAATGTGTTGTAAGTGTTAAACAATTCTAGTTAATCAATTCATCACTTATGTATTTAGCTAAATGTATTGTAAGTGTTAAACAATTCTAGTTAATCAATTCATCCCTTATGTATTTAGCTAAATGTGTTGTAAGTGTTAAACAATTCTAGTTAATCAATTCATCACTTATGTATTTAGCTAAATGTGTTGTAAGTGTTAAACAATTCTAGTTAATCAATTCATCCCTTATGTATTTAGCTAAATGTGTTGTAAGTGTTAAACAATTCTAGTTAATCAATTCATCACTTATGTATTTAGCTAAATGTGTTGTAAGTGTTAAACAATTCTAGTTAATCAATTCATCCCTTATGTATTTAGCTAAATGTGTTGTAAGTGTTAAACAATTCTAGTTAATCAATTCATCACTTATGTATTTAGCTAAATGTGTTGTAAGTGTTAAACAATTCTAGTTAATCAATTCATCCCTTATGTATTTAGCTAAATGTGTTGTAAGTGTTAAACAATTCTAGTTAATCAATTCATCCCTTATGTATTTAGCTAAATGTGTTGTAAGTGTTAAACAATTCTAGTTAATCAATTCATCCCTTATGTATTTAGCTAAATGTGTTGTAAGTGTTAAACAAACTGACCGTTTGAACACTCCTTTTAGGTATATGGGGCAGTGCATTCTGCATTTTATTCAAACGATTGATGGAGGAAAATCACCACATTGACCCGACAGAGACTGTCAGAGAGGAGATGGGAGACCGGCTGGATGAAGACAGTGATGACAGTTCTAGCGACTGCAGTGAAGATGAAATTGATGACTGCAGCATGGATGACACCGACAGTATGGATAATGATCCATGTTCTGCACAGAAATTACGAAATGTTCATAGGGGTAATCAATGTAATGCAGCAGAGCATGTCAGCGTACCTTGGAGTATTTATCAGATATGGAAACCCCAGTCAAATGATATGGACGTTGCAGAAACACCACCAGACGATGGTGATGTGATCAATGAGGCCAGCAGCGGACTTCGTGAAGTGGGTACAGGGGCAAACACTGACCTGGAAAGTATGGAAGACAGTAATGTTACCACTGTAAATGATACCACAGACCTGGAAAGTATGGAAGACAGTAATGTTACCACTGTAAATGATAACACAGACCTGGAAAGTATGGAAGACAGTAATGTTACCAATGTAAATGATAACACAGACCTGGAAAGTATGGAAGACAGTAATCTTACCACTGTAAATGATAACATAGATACAAGTTCATCATGTGATGCAGATGAGGAAGATGATGATGTTGATGATGAGAAAGATACAAACTGCGAACAAATGATGGTGGGAGGATCCAACGATACTACGAAAGCAAGAGATGTCAAGAGTGAACAAATGAATGTGAAAGCGTGTAAAGAAACCAAGGAAGTTAACCTTCTCCAACAGTCAAGCGATTCTGACTGCCAAGTTAGTGATTCTTTTCAAGGAGATACAGACACTTCTAAGTCGCCACCCACACCTCAATCTTCTCTTCATGATGTGAGTGAGAAAAACCCATCAACAGAAAATGGAACTGATCTTTCATCTGATCGTAAAAAATGTGTCAAATGGGGTACTTGTCCTACTATGGAAGCACAAGAAAGACGCGAGGCTTACAT